>PVJC01036623.1:0-17703 GCA_004026665.1 Murina feae | reverse complement strand
AAACTTGTTTAATTGAAGCTTCCAGAACATGTTTCAGCAAAACAACTTCTATAGATACCATGACCTCATAAAAAATATAAACCCACTTGGAGCTCAAGACAGTAGCGTAAGCATACAGAGCTGCCCCCTTCCTTCCCAAGACACAGTGAGATGCCAATAACGATGTTACTGAAAGAATGAACCTGTGGAGGCACTGAGAACACGAAGGGGTGCTCTCAGTAAATAGGTCATCATACTGTCTTTCTTAAAAAATGAAGCTAATTGGGACTGTACTGACAAATAAACAAAAACTGGGGGGGAAAAGTGACTTTAAATACACAAGACAGAGACAGGGGTTCTTTTTCCCGGCAGAACCCGGAGAGTCTCCCAGCTTGGAGTCCATTGTGACTGGAAGCCAAAAACGGTCTAAACATGGTTGCCAGGCAGGAACCGGAGCAGTGGAGGGAGAGTCGTCCGCAGGGCAGCTGGGCCAGTGGCCCTTACCGCTGCCCTGACTATGGGCCTGGCTCCAAGCTGGAACCACCGGAGAAGCTCTCTCTAGAGAGGAAGGTTTGCCTGGGCAGTGCCCAGGGTGTTGGTGTTCGGGCTGGCGAGTGAGTCAAAAGAGCCTCTAGGACAGACGCAGTGGAGAAAAGAAATAAAAATATATGTCACCCCAAGGTTAGAGTTCTCCTAACCTGTGTAATGTTGGGGGAAGCGTTACAGCAAAGGGTCTTGAACCTGCTTGTGTCCTCTTCTACTGACCACACACCCAAAAGGGCAATCTGCCTCCTGGTCTATCCTGCCCACTTATACTGAGTCCACCCCCAGTTCTCCCATTCAGGAAAGAATGTCTGGGGTCAATGAACCTACCTAAATACCAAGAAAGCCTATGTCAGCTGCCTCTACTCACTGACATGGTCCTTAATTCATAAATATGAAGCCAATGAAGAATTAGCAGATATGGAAGGAAAAGCCCACAGCATGTGTACACGTTTGCTAGAGCTGCCATAGCAAAGTACCCAGACAGGGTGGCTTAAACCATAGAAACGTATCTTCTCACAAGTCTAGAGGTGTAGGAGGTCAAGTGTCAGCAAGACTGGTTTCTCCTGAGGCCCCTCTTCAGCCCGAAGATGACCAACCTCTTCCTGTGTCTTCCCTCTTCTCAGGACATCAATCATGCGGAATGAGGACCCACCCTAATGATCGAATTTTAACTGGATTACCTCTTTAAAGTCACTATTTCCAAATACTGTAACATTCTGAAGTTTTGGAAGTTAGGACCTTCAACATATGAATTTTGAGGGGACATAATTCAGCCCATAACAGAATTAAAGAGAAGGAATGAGATGAACAACCCAAAACTTTCTCAAGAGGAAAAAGAAATACCGTGAGGAGCAGAAGGAAAATTTTAAAGTTCTAACTAGTACCATTTAAAGATTGAAAAGATTTTACAACCTTGAAAACATACTTCTGTTAAAAAAAAACAACAATGTGAGCATTAAAGCTTACTGGTGCTTAAAAGTATAGTTCTCAAAATTAAAAAATATCAATTAGAAGAGCTGAGTAGTAAAATGGCTACAACAATTTTAACAGAAATCAGTAAAACATGTTGTTAAATCAAAATAAAATACTGACTGCTAAAAGGGGAGCTTCAGTTTAAAACAACGTGAGAGATAAGTCTGAAGGAAAGTTTAAGAATTCTAGACTTGAATTATTCAGTGATATTTATTTACTTTAGACTTTGTTAGAAAAATGTAAATTCAGGTATGCTAGTTAAAAATATAAGGGTGACTGTAGCCCAAGGTCAGTGGCCTAGCTGAGCATCTCCTTCTTGATGAGGATAGGGGAAATTCACTTTCCCATAAAACTGCCATTTCCCAGCTTCCGGCTCTATATGGGAGCCCACATTCAGCCCCTCACAATGCACAGGGACCACAGCCTCAATGCCACTCTCTGCATGAGTGTTAGAACGCTAGTCCCTGAGGTCCATAGCTGGTCCAGTTTTCTCGGAAGGCCACAAGACTTCCATGCCACTTGCTGCTACAGGTTTGTGCCTTCATTTCCGACACCTGAGAACTCCTTTTCTTGCTTCCACACTCAGCTAAGAATGGGAAGTCTATTTTTAAAAATACACGAGTGGGTAAAAGGAGATATACAGCTGTAAGTGAAACACAGAGTATATCCTTGTGTTATTATTAATCAACCAGAGGCCCGGTGCACAGATTCATGCACCGATGGGGTCCCAGCGGGGGCTGGGCTGAAACCAGCTCTCCAACATCTCCCCAAGGGGTCCTGGATTGCGAGAGGGTGGTTCTCGGGTGATGAACCCTGGAATTGGGCTCCCTTCACTCTGGTTCGGGTTCCAGCACCCAAGAACCACAGCTGCCAAGTCACTTTAAAGTTTTGGGTTGTTCATCTCATTCTTTCTCTTTAATTCTGTTATGGGATGAATTATGTCCCCTCAGCAGCTCCTGTGTTGAGCACCTGTCCCCTGGTGGTCACTGTGCGTCACAGCTACTGGTTGGATGGTTGGATGGTCACTTAGGCTTTTATAAATAGACTAGGGGCCCAGTGCACAAAAATTTGTGCACTCGGGGGGATCCCTCACCCCAGCCTGTGCCCTCTTGTAGTCTGGGACCCCTCGGGGGATGTCTACCTGCTGGTGTGCCTGGCCAGCCTGGGTGAGGGGCTGATGGCTGTTTGCAGGCTGGCCAAGTCCCCCAGTGGGACCCTCACCCCATGGGGGTGTGGCCAGCCTGGGTGAGGGGCTGAGAGTCATTTTCAGGCTGCCCACAGTCCCTTCAGGGTTTGGGTCCCTACTGGGGTGCCTGGACAGTCTGGGTGAGGGGCTGAGGGCTGTCTGCAGTTTGGCCACAGCTCCCATTGACCCAAGGTCCCAGCGAGGCTGGCTGGAAGCAGGTTTCAGGGGTTTATTTATCTTCTATAATTGAATCTTAGTTGCCTTGAGCAGAGGCCACAGCCGGTCTAGGCAGGCAGTTTCCTCCATCGCTGGCCTCCTGTTTGCTCTAGCTCTGTGGCTGCCAGCCACCATCTTGGCCGGGCTAATTTGCATATCATCACTCTGATTGGCAGGTGGGGGTGGCTTAGCTGGTGGGCGTGGCTCGGGTGTAACGGAGTGAGGGTTAATTTGCATATTACTCTTTTATTAGATTAGATTGTTGGATTATTTTCCATACAAACAACTGTAAACCTCCATTTTCCCATCCCTATATGTCATCTAATATTTCCATGTGTTTGGAAAAGGGAGTGGTAGGACGCCCCCTTCAGCTCAGTCTACCATTTTGACCAAAAGTCTACACTGAGAATAAATACAGTTAATAATAAAAGTACATTTAAAGCACACTATCTAAGAGCTTCATGTATCAACTCATTTCATCTTCATAACAACACTATAAAATAGGCACTAAAGTCCCCATTTCAGAGACAAGAAAGGACAGAGAAAGAGGAAGTAACTTGCTCAAGGTGTCAAGGTCACATGGCTAATATGTATCAGAGGCAATCTGGCCCTGACCTGCTGCTTCTGTGATATTATTCATTTGTGCTGTTCAACCAACATTGTTGGTGCTCCTCCCCCCATAACAAGATACATGAGCATGACTATACCTCCTACTATCATCACTGGTGGGGGCACATGACTACCTCTGACCAATGAGATGTGAATGAAATTAGCACGTCCCTTCTGGGCCCTCCCCAGAAGGAACAAGACCGTCCAGGGCTCTCTTGCTTTCTGGCACAGTGACCAGCAATGTATGAAATGGTGGCTATTCTGTCAGACAGGGATCTTAAGTAACTATGCCCATCACTGACCCAACCTGGGTTGGTTTTTTATTCTTGCTATAACATGTCAGAAGTCTGCCATGAGTAAAACCAGGTGTCAGCAGGGCTGCATTCCTTTCTGGAGGCTCTAGGGGAGAATTAAATGTCCTTGCCTTTTCCAGCTTCGAAAGGCTGCCAGCATTCCTTGGCTTGTGGCCCCCTCTACCATCTTTAAAGCCAGCAACAGTAGATGGAGCCCTTCTCACATTACATTACTCTGAACTCTTAACTTCCATCTCTGTTTTCCACTTTTAAGGGCCTCTGTGATGACACTGAACCACCAGATGATCCAGAATAATTGTCCTAAGGTCAGGCGGTTTAGTAACCTTAATTCCATCGGCAACCTGATGCCCCTTGGCCATGTAACCTAATATTCACAGGTTCTGTATGTAGATAACCCTTTTTGGGGGGTGGGTGGGTGTACTCTTCTGCCTACCACAGTACTTTATACCAGTCCCATCAGCCCTGCTGGGGTGAGGCCCAAGCATCAATACTGGTTAAAGGTTCCCAGATAATTTCCAGGTGCTGACAAGTCTGAGAACCAGTGCCCTTGTTGACTATGAGGAGGGAATATACTTAGTCCTCTACTTTCATATTGCCTCTCATGTTCACATGACAGATAAACCCCATACATACACAGAAGAACATCATACAGTTACACTAGTCCCAGTTAGAGACTCTGTTCATCACATTTTCACTCCATCCTTTTCACTTCCTCCCCACCTCCCAGTCCTCATCTTCCTTCCAGCCCCGGATGCGTGCATGTGTACATAGACAAACATGAGGTATTTTTCCATTCATTGGCAAAATAAGCTGTTTTCCCTGTGGTGGCCTCCCAGAGAGACGGAGTTATGCTGGTGGTTTTCCAACATGCACATTTGTTCCTTAGAAATGGGGCAGAGTCAGCCATTTTCTTTCACAGGAACCAAGAGGCCTTAAGGATAAAAATTATATCCCTGCTCGGACTATAATCAGCCTCTACTGCTTTTGTATCTGTAGGTGTTGAGAACAGGGCTGCAGCCCCCGCTGGACCGTTCCTGTGATCTGAGAGTGCACTGAGGAATCTGGACAGAGGAGAAGGACACCACTTTGGCTGTAAATATCTCTATTTGATTTACTGACCTACTGAATTATTCTCTTGGTTTTCATTAATGAGAGAAACAATAGGCTAAGACAAAGGCCAACCAGGCCATTTTGGAATCAAGTATCAGAACTTTACTAGCAAAACACACTGTATTTAGAACATAACCACCAAGCTGAAGGGTCAAATGACCATCAGTTTAGAAATTCAGTTTCCAACCTCCTCATATAGATTTTAAAAGGGCCTGACCAACACCAGGGATTATCCTGTTCATATGTCAGTGACCAAGCCTAATGAGGACTAGGGGGAGCAGTTAAGTGTCAATGCCAGAGAGGGGAGACCTCAGTGTGCAGTGGACCTGGACTGGTCGCTGGTGAAGGTGCGGGTGGGCAGGAGAGAGCAGTGGAGGCCAAACCAAGGTCACCTCATGCAATGGAGTTCAGTGCTTCAGTTCAAGGTGAACTGCATGGGAGGCTGGGCATAGAGGGCTCCGTCAGACTCCCACACAGTGTTCATAATGAAGAGCTGTGGTGCTGGTTTATCAGAAACATCCTTCCAGTTCATGCTCAAGAGGACAGGGCGTTTTGAAAGGAATACAAACAAGAAAATGAACGGGACGGAGCTGACTGAAGACCTAATTCTGGCATCGGCCGAACCTTCAAGCAGGGGTGGGGAACGTCTGGCCCTCAGGCTGCATAAGGCCCAAGAAATCACTTGGTCTGGCCCTGCCATGGCATTGGGGGTGAGTTAATTAAATGTCTGACCAAATGTAGAGGCTAACGTTTAAGTTGATAATTTTGTATGGCCTGGGGATGATGTTATAAATATCCACATGGCCCTGGGCAGAAAAAAGGTTCCCCACCCCTGCTAAGGTCAGCACCACGAAGAGCCACAGGCACAGTTCTGGTGGATTAAACAGCTGTTTCACCAGTCTCTGCCAGTGCATGCCAGTCCCCATTCTTCTTTTTGATGTTCAAATATCCCAAATTTGGCCAATCCTCTTCACATCTCTGTCAATCTTTGCAAAACCAAGGTGATAACGAAGACCACTGTCTTCACAGCATCAATACTGGGATTGAGGGGGCCAGTGTGTTCTTGAAAGAACCACGAAATAACTACTATGCTCCCTAAAGGACACACAATGCTCAGAGATCGCCTAGGCTTACCAGTGAACTACCATGATAAAGGCATGCTATAGCCTGTCAGTGGAATTTTCATGTTGAAAGGTTAGGAAGGGAATGTGGTAGGCTGAATAATATAGAGCCTCATCCTGATCCCTGAAATCTGTGAATGTCACCTTATATGGCAAAAGGACTTTGCAGGTGTGTTAGTAAGTTAAGGATAAAAAAGGGGAGGAGATTAAGATATAAAATTGCCAGCTATAAAAATAGTCACAGGAATTTAAAGTACAACATAGGGAATCAATAATATTGTAATAACTGTGTATGATATCAGGGTGATCCCTTTGTAAGCTATATAAATAACTAATCCCTATGTTGACCTCCTAAAACTAATAGAATAGTGTATGTCAACTATAATTGAAAAAAAATTTATAAATTAATTAATTTAAGATATGACATACAGAGAATATCCTGGATTATGTGGTTGGGCCCTAAATGTAACCACATCTATATACATAAAAGTTAAGCGACCAGAACCAGAACAACCAGTCGCTATGACTTGCACCGTGGCCAACCAATGGGATGATGGGGGCGGGGCTGGCCAGCCCCATCTGCTCCAATTGGTGCAGGCTGGCTGGACCCCACCCATGCACAAATTCATGCACTGGGCCTCTAGTGTCCTTATAAAAGGAAGGCAGAGAGGAATTTGACACAGAAGGCAATGCGACAATTGAAGAAAGATGTGTGGTGCTGGCTTCAAGATGAAGAAAGGGGCCACGAGCAGAGGGATACACGGAAGGCAGCTCTAGAAGCTAGAAAAGGCCACGACGTGGCTTCTCCGCAGGGCCTCAGAACACACACTTTCATGTCAGTCCAGTGAAACTCGTGTTAGACTTCTGATCTCCAGGACTGTCAGGGAGTAAGTGTGGGTTGTTTTAAGTCACTGAGTTTGTGATTATTTGTTAGAACAGCAATGGGAAACTAACTCAGGTATGGCCTGGGCTTTGCAAGTTTTAAAAGCTCCCCAGGTGATTCTAACATGCAGCAAAATACAATAACTATTGAACTACAGAAAAGACTAGATAAAGACATGCTGGCGTGGTTGCTTATGTGGGAAAAATGTATGGGAAGTCAGCAAGTCACCTCACCCAACAATGAACCATCAATCCTTAACCATCTACCCACAGATTACTACACAGTGGCCTATCTAAGCACGTCATAGGATGGGCATGCTTCCCCAGTGTGGTGTTCCTTCTAGTCTGACTCACTACACATGCTACATTTCCTTGGGATAAAGAACAATTACACATATGATAGGCAGACTTTCTACAAAGCTAACTTTCTTACCAATACCACCTTTCAGCGGGCCAATGACTACATAATATGCAAACACATGAATCAGCACTTTCACATGAACACTATCAGGAAAAGGGCTACACTGTCTTCCCCTCTGGGCTTAAACTATGAAAAGCCACTATTAGAACTGTAAAGATGAAGACCTTTTCATTTGATTTAGCAATCTATTTACTTACAACAGATTACAGATGGAAATTATTTATATATGTTATTTTTTAAAATATATTTTATTGATTTTTTACAGAGAGGAAGGGAGAAGGATAGAGTTAGAAACATCAATGACAGAGAAATGTCGATCAGCTGCCTCCTGCACACCCCCTACTGGGGATGTGCCCGCAACCAAGGTACATGCCTTAGACCAGAATCGAACCTGGGACCTTTCAGTTCGCAGGCTGATGCTCTATCCACTAAGCCAAACCAGTTAGGGCTATATATGTTATTTATTTGGGAACAAATTAACTCATTCTTCATAGAGATCCAGAAAAGCACGACATGTACAATTTTGATAGGGGCAGCCTGCTCCTAGGGCTTCCTCATACACGATACGTTTACTAAAAAGCCACTCCATCATGAGCCTTCATAGTACTATCACCGACAGCCAAAACGTATAACCTCTTACTTCTCATTTTTCTCTCCCTACTTTGTCTTCCCCAGAGAGGAAGCTAGTGAAGTAGAAAAGGGAGTCACATGAGAATCAGACCTGTTTGGAATTTCAGTTCCATCCTGTGTAAGTGACGTCATGTTAGGAGTCGCTCAGCCATTCTGAGCTCTGTCTCTAACAAACCGAGACCATTGTCTTCACAGTGTTAATGAAATAAAACAATACTGATGAAACTGCTTGGCACATAGTAAGAAGTTCATGGGCTCAGCTTTCACACATCACCCTATGCTGAAGCTTCTCACGCATCGTCTTCCATCGTCCTCTCATGAGCTCTGTCCCCGTATCTCTCACTGTCTCAATAGTCCGGCTCGGCTCTCCTACTGGCATCTCCAACTGGACATGTCTAAGCCGGATTTATGACCTGTACTCACAAACTATGACCCTCCAATTGCCCTGACCATGTCCATCAGTTAAAGTGCCATCGGTCCCCTGCTCCCTCCTTTCTTCTCCATTCCACTGCTCAACTCTCATTCAGGTTCAGAGCCTCACAGCTCACAACTCAAGCACAGGACCTGTCAGGTAAAGCCCTGTCTCTTCCAAGCCAGCCTGCCTGCGGACTGCAGATGAGTCTCTCTTCAAACAGAGTCACCGCATCAAGCCCTGAATAAAGGCCCTCAAGCACTTTCTCGCCCTGCAGCCGGCTTCTGTGATGGAGGAGGAACCAGCTCCACTGGGCACCCAGAGGACAGTCCCCGCAGCCCCCGTGCCTCCCACAGCATGCAAGGCACTGAGCAACTTCACTACATTATGAATGAAGGAGAGCTCTCAGAATAGATGGATCGTAAAACAAAGTACTTTTAAAAGCAGTTCCAGAGAACTGGAAATTTTTAATCAAATTTCTTTATATAATATTTGGTAACTACAATCTAAATCTGCCACAAACCACCCTCAATTGCATTAAATATAATAATCCATTGATAGTAAACCACGTTGCATGTTTTGTAGTATTACAATCATTTAACAAATATCCAAGCCTCAATATTTATACTAAATAGCAAATGTGGTCAGTCTCAGAGATGTTCTTACCATTTTGTTCCTCCAGCTCATTCCCAATCTCTTGCCCCATTTGTTTTTGGCGACTTATGATAGAAGAAAGGGCATCGAGGCCTGCATCCTGTTCTGAAAGAAACAATAAAACAATTAACTAAAAACCAAAAGAAACCATTTAAAGTCTAGAAATATACCCAGGCACACAATACAACTCAATATATGATAAAAGTAACATTTTAAATCACTAGGAAAAGGAGAGAGAAAACCGTTAACACTACTGGTACAAAATGAAGAAAAACAATTAAGTACCTACCTCATACCTTAAACTAAACAATTTCCAGATGAATTCAAATTTTAAATATTAAAAAATGAACATAACAGTTGACCATATAAACATTTAAACTTTCAAATATTTAACACATAAAGAGCATGTGCAAATCAATAAGAAAGACTAAATCTTCCAAGTTTTAAAATGGGCAAAGGATATAAACAAGAAATGAAAATGAAAAAGGATGCAAATACCCAGCGTTAACTGAGTGTGAAGAACCAGAAGCTCCTCCGTACCACGTCATGGGAGGACAACTCTCATACCTTTTCGGGAGAGCAAATTGTGCCTACCTTTTTGTCTGTCAGCTCTACGTCTGCAAATGTATGTAAGAAAGCATCAGACAGTATGCAAGATGGACATCCAAAGACATTCCTAGATACATCGCTTCCTGTGCTAGTTATCAATGTATTACCTCTCAGCTCCAAATTGATCCCCTTTTGACCGCTCTGTGAAAATGGACCTGGGGCCTTTACATAGTTTTCCCTTTGCCATCTTTGTCAGTAGAGGGGACTACAGAGACATCATGGGAGGAAAGGTTTGCTTCCTGCCTCCAGCCCGCTCTCTCGCCAGGCTCCCTCAGCCTTCCAGCTTCTCCAGAGGCCAGCAGCACCCCAAGGTCAGCAGGGCACCCCCTCCGTGGGCAGTACCATACAGAGTGCCTCACTTAGACACTTCCCCACGAATAACAGCCCCAGCATCCTAGAGGGCAGATGCTAGCAGACTGTCTGGCTGCCAACCACAGGGACTTCTCCGAAACCATGACTCTAATGTTCTGTTACAGTTAATAATTCTGTATATTAAACTTCCAACCCTCTTTCTCCTAATTGGACCCACACTGATACATTTATAATAGTGAAAAACTGGAAACTACCCAAATGCCCAAACACAATGATTTGTTTAAAAATGTATATATAGCTATGTAATAAAATACTACAGAGCCATTAAAAGTGATATGGTCCATGGATATTTTGATGTTGAAAGAAATCCATGATATGTTATTAAGTGTAAAAAAAATACAGGACACAAAACAATAAATAGTAAAAACAGCATTTTTGTTTAAAATGTATTGCTTTTCTAGATTGTGAAAAGTTAAAGAAAAAAGAACTCAAAGTACTTTCTTTAAAATTTTATATTGGTTTGCTCTTTGCAGTCTCAGTAATGTCTTTGTAAGAACCGTTTTCTTTGCTTTCGGGTGCATTTGGAAGAACATTCCAAGGCTGAATCTAAGGACTTCTTCTACCTAGGCAATATGCCAGATGAGGGTAACATGGCAATTGTGACTTCATTTGTTGATGGGGTTCTTTTCATGACTAGTTCACATAAAGGCATATCTTCAAAAGCAGAAATCACAAAGGTCTTCGTATGTGAACATGGAGTTGTATTTTTTCCTAGTCTTTTTATGGAATTAAGCCATTATGCTTAACTCATTAATTCATCTGGAATTTATTTAAACTAATGGTGTGAGGCAAGGACCCCTTAGTGACATTTTTTGACACTACGTATTTTTCAAACTATACAAATGACCCGCTTTCTCCAGGGATCATTCTAAGGGACCATTTTTTCGCAAAATCTCTTTATAATGAGGTCCTTTTGGTCTTTAGTAACAACCTCTTGGATGGTCTCCAAGACAAATCTATCATCAACCACTTCGTGCTGCTATAGGATGACCAATATTACAGCAAAAATTCAAATGCATCCCAAAAAGAATCTATACATAGGACTGAGGGTCAAGGGTCAACATGAATTAAAAGGTAAAACAATTTAAAAAGAGGAAAGAAGATTCCTCTAGAGTTTTCAATTAGAAAAAGAATTATTAAAGTTATGAAGTTGCTTTATCTAGTAGAGACATAGATTATGAATGAAAAATAACTACTCGGCATGCTTTTCTCTCAACCTTGACTCGTGATATGGCTTAACTACGTAAAGGTTCTCTTTCTAATGCAGAACAGAAAGAGGGCTAAACATTCTGCTCCACTGAAATCATTTCTGTAAGAACTTAGCATCTCTTCACTATGGTTAGTGCGATAACACTGTCATTCCACAAACCAAAGACTCAGACAGTCCAGGAAATTGAGACACTGCATATGTGATGATGATATTGATGACCTGAGCTTCTCCAAATCCTAAAGCAGCAATTCCAAGGGGAGGCGGTACGGTCATCTTAGAGACAATGAACCAAGTAAAACACTGCTCCTTACAAAAATATAAACAGACAGCCATGCAGAACCATACAAAACTATGATGTCATACTGAATAGCTCATTACTGTCATCTGCCCTACCCTATCACATATTCCAAGTCATTCTATCGAAATAGATCATTTGCAGCATACAACAGTCTATTAATCATGCTTTAATTTTGTAATGATTTTAATTTTTTTAAAATGGGTAACCAGGCCCTGGCCGGTTTGGCTCAGCAGATAGAGCGGACTCAAGGGTCCCAGGTTCGATTCCAGTCAAGGGCATGTACCTTGGTTACAGACACAACCCTGGTGGGAGTGTGCAGGAGGCAGCTAATTGATGTTTCTCTCTCATCGATGTTTCTAACTCTCTATCCCTCTCCCTTCCTCTCTGTAAAAAATCAATAAAATATTTTTTTTTAAACATGGGTAACCATTGTGATACGTAGAATAACGTGCCCCCTAAAGATTCCCATTTCCTAAGCCCTGGAACCTGGGAATATATGCGCTTACTCGGCAGAAGGAACTTTGCAATTGTGATTAAGACTAAGGCATTTGAAAGGGCAGACTGTTCTGGATTACCCAGGTGGACCCAGTGTAATCATGAGTCCTTACGACAGAAACCTTCTAGCTGCAGGTGCAGGGAGACATGAAGAAGGATCTGAGAGATGCAGCTACTGGCTTTGAAGACTGAAGCAGGGAACGACGAGGTGGGTTGGCGGCCTCTAGCAGCTGGAAAAGGCAAGGAGATGCGTTCTCCTCTGGAGCCTCCAGCAAGGAAGCCAACACCTCTGCCCCAGCCCAGGGACCCACAGTGAACTTCTGATCTACGGGACTGTAAAATAATAAGTTTGCATTTTAAGTCACCAAATTTGTACTAATTTATAATGACAGACTAGAAAATGAACACCATCATTTTTTTTAAATCCCTTTGGAATAATTAGGTGTTTGGAAATTTCCTATCTTTAGATATTCAGAAAAGCCATCTTCTGACTAAATATCATGTAACTGTGGGAGCACTATCTGGTGGCTACAGATTAAAAATAAAGAGTCATCATACTGTGTTCTTACCAAAAATAACAGACTTGATTCTCATCAAGCCACGAAATCTAACTACCAATTTACAGAAAATATGTGGGACAGGGGGATATTTTAATATATGGGCATACAAACAGCAAGATCTAGATGATGGGAAACTACACGGCAAATGACCCTGTTTCTTTGACCAAGAAAATGCAAAGAAGAAAAAAAAAAAGACAAAGAGCGCTGGCAAAGGAACCTATCTATTAAAGGAACCAAAGGGACATCAATTAGTTGTGATATACAGACTATATTCAGATCATGAATCAGACAACCTAAAAAAACCCAGCATGGGGCAATCAAGGAAATCTGAACATTCTATATTTGGCCACACTATGGAATTATTATGAACTTGCTAAGGGTGATAATGGCATTGTAATTATATATTTTTTTAAAAAGTCCTCTGTTTGAAACATACTTTAGAGATATATTCTGGAATATTCACCCATGAAATGATATAACAAATACCTGAGATTTGCTTCAAAAATAATCCATGGACTAGGTAGCTGGGTAGTCATATGGATGAAAGACAGCGGACTATGAATTGATAACTGCTGAAACAATTGACAGGTAGACTGGAATCATTATCTTACTCTCTCTACTTTTATATGTTTGTAATTTTCCACAGCAAAAAATTTTCGGCATTTTAACAAGTAAATAAAACAGAGGGGCAGTTCTAAGAGCTGCAGCCTCAGGCCCTGACTAAGCACATGACAAGGGCCCCTAGGGCTGGGCTGTGTCTTCTTTTCCTATGTCTGTCTCAGTTCATAGCCCCACTGGTGGCACAGTGCAGGTACTTAATAGAGGATGTTAAATCAAGGAATAACCAAGGAGACCTCTAGGTCTGTAGAAGGAAGAAATGGAGTCTCTACTACACATATGAAAGGGCCCTGATCAATACAAGACAGCCTTCTAAGCTCAGGTAGTAGAAAAGTCGTTGAGGTTTACTGCGCAGTGCCCAGAGAAGCAATGGAAATTCTCATGTTTAACATACAGAGGGAGCTCTCCCTGAGTGAGGAGAAGTAAGGAACAAACAAGGAAAAGATTAGGTCAAGCTGGATAAAGTTAATCACTTCCCCAGCATTGGAAAGACTCTTTGAGCAAGATCTAAGAATAGACGACTTTATTTTGTGATTTTAGTGAAAGATTCCTGGTCTAGGTGATAGTTCCAAGAAAAAAAGTTGTCTGTGAAGTATGGATTGCAAGGGTTTAAAGATTAGCTACTAAGACTTGCTGGTGTAAAATGGAGTCTGGCTAGCCACCTTCCCACCACTATTTTACATAAAAGTATTTAAAGGCCTAAGAGCACAGAAATTTAGAAACATGTGCGGCTTTCTGCTAGAATCCAGAAAGGACACCCATAAAATTACAGCTAAGAAACCCCATCAACAAAGACCCCCCGAGTGAAGGCAGGACAGTACCTCATACCTTCTCCAAGGCCTGCCGTCGACTCAGAGACAGGGGTCTGTATTAATCAAAAAGTTACCTTCCTTGTTCTAGCTTGGGAATTTTTGAGGTGATCTAGATATTGTCATCACCTCCTCCATCTCATGCTTAATGTCCATTTGTGCCTCAAATTACAGCGTGACTAACACAGAAGCCAAGACCGGCTGACTGGCTGTAACAAAGCCTAGCTTCTAGCTTAGGCGAGGAAGGCATTCGTTGCTGAGTCCAAGGTCTGCCAACAAACTGTTATTTTAGGATGATTTTCAAAGTGTTTCTAAGGGTCAACTAAAGTACAGAAAGGCTAACAGAGTATATGGGCCAAAGGAAGTTAGAAATGACCCTTCGTGGTGCTTTATTTTTATCTGGTGCAGGCCCTGGTGATGAAACAAAGCCATAGCAACCTCAGCACATTGCCAAGATTCTCGAGGCAGAGAAAAGGCTAACAGGGCTTCATGTAAATTTTTACTTCCATTTTTGTGTTTATCCTCGAAAATCAACTGCTAGGAAAGCAAAGAGGGCTCCAGCATTTCAAAACACAAAGGTAAAAGCAGAAAAACAAACTGACCTACAGTATGAGCTGCTACTCTCGTCCACTCCTTCCTCTCTCCACCCTCCAACGAACGGCCAAGGCTTCACATCGCGCGCAATAAGGATGCTCTCTATCCCAGAGACTCGCTGACAAAAACTTGCAGGTGGCATCTGCTCACACTGAGCGTGGCACCTGCTCAGGGACAGGGATACTGTACCTAATTGACAATAGCTTTTCCTGGCAAAAAGCCACAAAAGCCAGAAAATTCCTTAGTGTGATCTAACAAGACCCGCTTTTCGGGGGCCGTGAATCCCGACGAGTGAAGCACTGCGAATGAACAGCTGTGCTTCGGGTAAAGCTGCACTGCTCTAGATTTTTCCCCTTTGCTTCAAACATGACAATGGGTGAGGTCTGTGAACTGCAGGTAGGAGGGAGACACGGTGTCTCACTTGCTGGAGATCTTCAAAATAAAATCAGACTGCTGCTTCAAGCCAAGATGAATGGACAGGGACCAGATTTACTTCTGGCCTGAAACTTGCAGGAAATGCACACACACACACACAAAACCACAAGCAAAATATACCAAAAAAAAAAAAAAATATATATATATATATATAGTTTCAAGACACAAACATTAGGAATTGAAAAATGTGATCCCTGAGAGATGGGGAACAAATGAGATTACTGCGCTGGGAGAGCTGGCGGGTTGTGGGGGTGGGACAGGTGCATCCAGATGGAGCCTGACCATTGCCCCGAGTTGAAAAGAATCAGAACAGGTCAAGGTGGCCAGAATACACAGGGCACAGGACCAGAGAGGAGAGAGGCGTGCTGAGAGAAGCCTGGGAGTCTGCACTGGGACCATCTTGATGCTTCAGCTGAGTGCTGGTCAGGGCACTAATCTGAGGGAACTAACCAAGGCTGGGGCAAGCACCCCCTGAAAGGGGCCTCTGGGCTCAAACAGGGTTGGACACAGTTCCATTCCCACTGACCAAGTCACCTCATAATTCACTAGGCAGAGTGCAGGCAGACCTTGTTTTATGGTACTCACTTTATTGCACGTCACAGATGTTGTGTGTTTTACAAACTGAAGGCAAGACCCTCCACCAGCGAGAAGATTACGACTCCCTTTGTTGGGATGCTCATTCCACTGCCTTGGTCTGGAACAGAACCTGCAACGTCCCCGAGGTGTGTCTGTGCTCAGAACGTTTTTGGCTCAGTAGTGGGGTGAATGACCGCTAGTGTCGGCAAACATTTTCTATAAAGGGCCAGATATTAAATGTCTTAGGCTTTGTGGTTCATACTGTCTCGAGACCAACTACTAAGCCATGCGATTGTAGCAGGAACGCATCCATAGATAAAATGAACAAGCATGGCTGTGTTCCCAGGAGACTTCATTTATGGACACTAAACTTTGGAGTTCACATAATTTTCAGTCACAAAATATTCCTCTTTTGACTATTTTCTGAACACACAGAAATGTAAAACACATTTTCAGTTTACAAAAACAGGTAGCAGGCCAAATGTGGCCCACAGGTTATGGTCTGCTGACCCCTGCTCTAAAGCAGACACTAATCTGGTCCACATTACAAAGCAAGACCTAAATAACAGCATCCCAGAGGAGAATCTCAAAAGTATTTCTAGAAATAGAAAGCTATCCAATACCAGCCCTGGCTGATGCTTCTCAGTGGTTAGAAAAGTCAGCCTGCACA
The DNA here is from genome assembly GCA_004026665.1 of Murina feae. Lineage (NCBI taxonomy): Eukaryota > Metazoa > Chordata > Mammalia > Chiroptera > Vespertilionidae > Murina > Murina feae. The sequence continues at coordinate 1,405 of PVJC01036623.1, read as the reverse complement.
CCAAAGGGGCACAGGGCATGTACCTGGGCGACATGCAGGAGGCAACCAATCTCTCTCTATTTCTCCCTCCCTCCCTTCCTTCATCCTTCCTTCCATCTTCCCTTCCTTTTATCTTCTCTAAAAATCAATGAATAAAACTTCTCAGGTCAGGATTAACTATATATATATATATATAATATATATATATATATATATATATATATATATATATAAAATATATATTTTTATATATTTATATATTTATATATATTTATATATATTTATATATTTATATTTATATATTTATATTTATATATTTATATATATTAACTATACACACACAAACACACACACACACACACACACTAGAGGCTCAGTACACGAATTTGTGCATGGGTGGTGTCTGGGCTGGCCTGCCCTGATGGGGGCCTGATCAGGCCAGGCCAGTGGGGAGGAGGGACCACAGGCAGTTGGCTGGCTAGCCCTACACCCAATTGGGATGGGGAAGCCAATCGGGGACTGGGTTCAGCAGGGGGGGTGGGGACTGATTGGGTCCCAGATCAGGCTGGTTGGCTGCCATAGTGCATGTCATAGCCACCGATCATTCTGGTCATTCCACCATTCCAGTCATTGGGCTTTTATATATATAGATAAAAAATTCATAGTATCTAGCTTCCAAATGAATACGTCTCCTCTAATATTAGAAATAAGGCAAGGAGTCCGCTCTTATCATTTCTATAAGGCAAGGGAGGAAAAAAAGACATCCAGATTGAAATGAAGAAGTGAAACTATAACAACTGAAAAACAGAGACCGTCAGAGTGCATCAAAACAGAAGATCCAACTATATGCTGTCTATAATAACCCTATTTTAAATCTAAAAGTACATATAGATTAAAAGTAAATAAATGGAGAAAGATATACCTTTATAACACTAATCAAAAGAAAACAGGAGTAGCTATTTTAATTTCAGAGCTGACCTCAAAGCAAATAAAGTTATCGGGAATAAAGAGGGGCATTATGTAATTATAAGGAGGCTAATTTTCCAAAAAGACATAATCCTTAATGTGTAAGTGCCTAATAACAGAGTATCTAACTACTACATAAGGCAACAAGTGATAGAACTGCAAGGAGAAATAGATGAATCCACTATCATAGTGGGAGAACTCAACACCCCTCTGATAGAAATGGAAAGATCCAGCAGGCAGGAAATCAGTAAAAACATAAATTCAGCCCTGACCGGTTTGACTCAGTGGATAGCGCGTCAGCCTGCGGACCTAAGGGTCCCAGGTTCGATTCCGGTCAAGGGCATGTACTTTGGTTGCGGGCACATCCCCAGTGGGGGGTGTGCAAGAGGCAGCTGATTGATGTTTCTCTCTCATCAATGTTTGTAACTCTCTATGCCTCTCCCTTCCTCTCTGTAAAAAA
>PVJC01036622.1:0-17632 GCA_004026665.1 Murina feae | reverse complement strand
CCCGCTCCCCGATGTCCCGCAAAGGGCCTGGACAGCTGCCAAGCAGGCCGCCGACCCCCCTGCTACCTCTTACCCGCTCCCCGATGCCCTGCAAAGGGCCTGGGAAGCCCACCAAGCAGGCCGCCGACCCCCTGCCACCTCTTTCCCACTCCCCGATGCCCCGCAAATGGCCTGGGAAGCCCACCAAGCAGGCCGCCGACCCCCTGCCGCCTCTTACCTGCTTCCCGGTGCCCCGCAAAGGGCCTGGGAAGCCCACCAAGCAGGCTGCCGGCCCCCTGCCGCCTCTTAACCGCTTCCCGGTGCCCTCCAACCCTGCTGCCTCTTTTCCACTCACGGGTCCTGGGTCCTGCGCTGTCCCGCCCTGCAGCCGCTCTGTGCACTCGGGAGGTCCTTCAGCCCGGCCTGTGCCCTCTCGCAGTCTGGGACCCCTCGGGGGATGTCCACCTGCTGGCGTGCCTGACCAGTCTGGGTGAGGGGCTTTAAGGCTGCCCACAGCTCCCATTGACCCAACGTCCCAGCAAGGCTGGCTGGACGCAGGTTCAGTGGTTTCTCCTATAATTGATGCTGTTCCTTTAAGGTCTGGGGTTATCTTCTATAATTGATACACTGTTCTTTTAAGGCGGCCTTCTAACTAACGAAGCCTCCTCTGCTTCACCTCGCAGCGTCTATAATGAAACAATTGTTACTTTTACTGGTGAGGCCCGGGCTGCTCTTTCCCTCAGCTCCCGAGGATTCTATGATTGTTATATTGTTTCAAAGGTGTGTTTCGCTAGAGCCAGTTTAATCGGAGCTGAGCTGAGCGGGCGCAGCTTCACTTTCGCTCCTGCCGCAATGGAAAGGGCTGTTTACTCAGGTCCGTGAGTGGCGGCCTCCATGTTGGCTGGGCTAATTTGCATATAGCCGCTCTGATTGGCTGGTGGGCGTGGCTTACCCTGTCTCGGAGAAACAGTTAATTTTACTATTTCGCTTTTATTAGTTTAGATAACATATATTATCTGAAAAATTATTATCAAGTAAGTTTAATAAAAGTGAAATTGCCGGATTGGGTAGAGACATGTTTTATACCATACAACTCACTTAAAAAAGGAAAAATGCACAGTTTTTAGTCTACTTTTTTCCTTGAGTCTCGGATTCCCTGGGCAGAGGGCTAAAGGCAGTTGGACACCTTGATCAGGTGGAGGTAGCGTGACTGACACTGTTCCTACTCACTAATAGGTAATTCTTAAACTAGGGATATAGTAACCTGCTTTAGATATAGTCAGAGAGCCAAGTTCTTTTTTAGTATATAGTATTCCTTTATTGGACAAGTTATCTGCCCAGGCTTAAAAAAAAATATTTGCTGCTTTTATTTATTTACTTTTTTAATGTTGATTTTTTTCTTTATTAAGATATTACATGTGTCCTTATCCTCCCATTGCCCCCTCCTCACTCCTGCCCTCACGCCCCTGGTGTCTGTGTCTGTTGGTTAGGCTTATACATATGCATGCATATAAATCCTTTGGTTGATCTCTCCTCCTTACCCCCACCCTCCCCTACATTCCCTCTGAGGTTTGACAGTCTGATCGATGCTTCTCTGTCTCTGGATCTGTTGTTATTTATCAGTTTATGTTGTTCATTATATTCCACAAATGAGTGAGATCATGTGATATTTATCTTTCTCTGACTGGCTTGTTTCGCTTAGCATAATGCTTTCCAGTTCCATGCATACTTTTGCAAATGCTAAGAATTCCTTCTTTTTTTACAGCAGCATAGTATTCCATTGTATAGATGTACCACAATTTTTTTGATCCACTCGTCTGCTGATGGGTACTTGGTGCTTTTAATTCAACTAGGAGCTGCTGAAACAAATGGTTGCACAGAAGGTGAAACCAAACCTACAGACTTTTAATACCATTCTGAAATGTCTTCGGAGATTTTACGCATTTGGAAAATTGCCAGCCTTGCAGACCTTACGCGAAATGAAAGCCATTGGAATAGGTGAGGATGTGTCCTAGTGACCAAGATAGTGCTGATGAGAAGTTCAGATTCAGACAAGCAAAAAGGAAACTATGTTCTTTTTCCTATTTACCAACATTTCCCCAAAAGTAAGACATCCCCTGAAAGTAAGACCTACTTACAGTTTTGCCTCTTACTGAAATATAAGGTACCCCCCCCTCAAAAAAAATAAGACCTCCCCCAAAAGACCTCTCCAATAATAAGGACTCCCTGATAATAAGCCACCCTCCCCCCGCCCCAAGCTGCGGTGACTCTGGACTCTGGTCTATAGCAGGGGGCGCCGCTGCACAGGTCACTGTTGGCCACAGCACAGCTGGAGCAGACGGGAAGTGTGAGGTCTCTCTTAATCAGAGCCCGTGCCGCCGCCAGGACAAGCTGCCGCCTGCTGCTCACTCTGCCCTGACAGAGTCTGGCTGACTCACGATTAGACAGTGAGTCGCGCGGGGCAGGAGTCGGGCACATTGTGTGGACACACATAATAAATTTCTTTTTTTGTTGTTTTTGTTCAATAATAAATGTGTACCATATTCTTCATGGGAAAATAAGACATCCCCTGAAAATAAGACCTAGCACATCTTTGGGAGCAAAAATTAATATAAGACACTGTCTTATTTTCAGGGAAACAGGGTATGTAGGGATTTCCCTGTCCACCTGGTGCATGTAATATGCATTTCCCTGTTGGGAGTGCCCGTATTGTCTCCATGTTCCTTATAGCAGACTGCAGCGTTCTTTTAGTATTTTAGGTACTTTTTTATGGGGAGAATCTTCACTTATGGTTAGCTAGTTTTAAATCCCAGGACATTTTCTAGCATAGGTAGGTATCTGAACCTGTGTCCAAATGTGTCATATAACTTTCTATAATTACCTTGTTTGAAGGTTGTTTTGGGAATTCGTTCACATTGGTATGCTTTCGTGTTCTTTTTTTTTTATTTTTATTGATTTTAGAGGGGAAGGGAGAGGGAGTGAGAGGTACGAACATTGATGATGAAAGAGAATCATTGATCGGCTGCCTCCTGGGTGCCCCCCACTGGGGACTGAGCCCACAGCCCAGGCATGTGCCCTGACCAGATATCGAACCGTGACCTCCTGGTTCGTACGTTGATGCTCAACCACTGAGCCACACCAGCGGCCTGCTTCAGTGTTCTTAAGTGAATGATCTTAATACACAGCACATTAGGCATAACATTTAGTAATAAGTGTCTGGGCTCTCTGAAAGTGATCAATCTTTATGATACTTCTCTACCTTTTCCTTAATCAGATTTGCTGGGAAATGTCTTTGTTCAAAGGAATATAAATGTATCATCTTCTATTTAGATAGCAACATCAATGTGTTTTTAGTTCATTATACCTCAATAAGTTATATTTTGGATAGCTGTGGTTGACTTATTTATTATTTTTTCTATGCACCTGAAATTGGAGAACCCTCACTTGCAACATATCACCATATTATTCAGCTGTTTTATCAACATGGTATGTATGATATTATGTTACATTAATTTATGTAGAAAATGGATCCAGCATGCTTAAGTTTATGTGGTTCATTGTGGAAGACTTTCTTCATGCTTGGGACTTAAGAATAGAGAACTCACATATAAATCTATAGTCAACTAAAATTCCTAAAGGTAGTATCCTTCCTTGTTTATGATGAAATGTAAAACAAGCAGGAAAGGAGGGGTCATTAAATCTGCTCACAGTGTTGGTGTACAATTAGAAATTACCAGAAAGTACTTTAGTTGGGAGTACCTTTTGCTCTCCAATGTAATAGCCACTACTACATGTGCCTATTTCATTAAAATTAAATCAGATTTAACATTCCATTGTTACTGAGCATTAGTGCTCAGTGGCCACATGTGACTGCTGACTAGTTTGTCCAGTGATACAGATACAAACCATTTCCATCATTGCAGGAGGTTATGGGACTGTATTGCCCACGGTAACCTTGATCATAGTTTGAAGTCTTTTGTGGGAGACTCTTGAGGCTCCATTTGCCACCTACTTTAGGTCAGTCAGCCAGTCCCTATTGGGAGCTGTGCTCTGTTGAATGGACTTCGGAGCAAGACACACCTGAGTTGAAATTTCACCTCCAACATTTACCAGCTGTCTAAAGGCCCTGGATACCTTCCTTTTATGATACCATCAGGTATAATGATTAAATGAATTGTGCACATTGTCTAGTCCCAGGCTTGGGGGCACATAGTAACACTATGTCTGTTGGTTCTTACTCATTTGCCACAACTTGAACCTTGAATTCAGAAATGATAATTCTAGTCCTCTCCTGCAATAGATTTTATATCTGAAAACAACAGAAGAGCTTCATTGTCTGTATTTTGGAGGGCTAATTTTTTTAGAATATATTTTTATTGTAGATTTCAGAGAGGAAGGGAAAGAAAGATGGAAACATCAATGATGAGAATCTTTGATTGGCTGCCTCCTGCACACCCCCTACTGGGGATCGAGCCCACAACCCGGGAATGTGCCCTTGACTGGAACTGAACCTGGGACCCTTCAGTCTGAAGACTGACGCTCTATTCACTGAGCCAAACCAGCTAGGGCTGGAGGGCTAATTTAACAAAATCTGCATCCCCGCCTATAAAGAAGTTTGTATCTTTTAGGGTGGAGGGAACAGGTAACTGACTTTATATTGGAAATAGGAAACTTCTAAAATTTCACTCCACCTTGGTGACAGTGTAGCGGACCTGACCCTAGAGCCTCTATTCCTCAGTACCATCACATATTCCCTGGTTCAGTTGCTCGCCAAGGTCAGTGGTACCGATGCTTCCTAAGCAACACCCATGACCCTGGAGGTAGGATGAAGAGGGTGTCAGGTTGTCTTCTTTTTCTCCCATTTGTCTTATGTATGTAAATTGGCTGCCTGCAGTAACAGTTTCTAGCAATTGACCCACAGGAGAAAGCTTAAAATAATAAAGAAATAAAAAAGTATATTATCACCTAATGTGTAAAGTACTTAAGCTTGCTAGCAAATGGAAACATGCTTGAGGGAATTAAAAAAAATACATCTGTGTTGTCATTATTACCACTTGCATGTGGATACGGTAAGGAAGGAAATATGCTCAGAGTGTGATATATTTGGGAATATTGCACCTGTAGCGTTTTCTGACCTAATACTCGGGTCATGTGATTTTAAAGATCTGCCCACATCCATTCATTGTAGTTTTCTTTTTCTTGGACTTGTCATCTTGGTTATACCTAAAAGGAACGCAAACAATGACTCGCAAAAGCCATGTTTTTTAAGTATGTTCTCGGTGAGGGGGTGTGTGTGTGTGTATGTGTCCATCTGTCTCCACCTCAGTGAACATTAAGCTGTGATTGTTCATTGAAGTGGAGACAGACAGAAGGGCAATGTCTCCGTCAGGAGCACGTGGACGAAGACCTATGACTGTCCCCGGCCTGATGGAGCATTTCACTTGGTGGCACTTGGTTCCTGTAGCAGCAGGTGCCCAGCCAGCCTGGTGCTCAGTGTCCTGCGCGTGGCTGGTGGTGCAGGAAGTGGACTCGTGATAAAAACCCGTTTGCTTTCTTGTTCTGCAGAAAACCCTCCGAAAGGCTCCTCCCTCATCTATGAGATCATGGACGAAATCGTGGGAAAGCGGTTCTCGCCACAGGACCCGGATGATGGTATGTCCAAGAGCTTGCTTTCTGACTGGCGATCAGAGGCCTTTTGTGGGACAGGGTTTCGTTGAGGTCAGTCATGTTTTGGTGGTTATTCGGAGAAAGCCACAGTGTATGTCCGCTTTGCTGAGTGTTCCCTCCTCGCTTGCGTTTTTATTCCTTCAGCTTTACCTTACACATTGCTGGCATTGTGCCACGATTTTTATGAATGACTTGAAAATATATTTTATCCAGCATAACCAAGGCTCTTCTGAATTCTGATTTTCAGATATGTTTTTTCAGTCAGCCATGAAAGTTGTAAGTACCATTTGTTGTTTATCTGTTGTTTAACTTTTTCTTTTAATCCATTTCCTAAATTCATCTGTGATTGGACTGGGTGGGGGAGGCCTCTACCTAATTCTTTTGCTTCCTGACTCTTCTGTTGATGTCTATTTAAAAATAAAAATAAAAATAAATTGTTCATTTTAGAGAGGAAGGGGAAGGGAGGAAGGAATAGAAACATCAGTAATAAGAGAGAATCACTGACCGGCTGCCTCCTGTATGCCCCCTACTTGAGATTGAGCCCACAACCCAGGCGTGTGCCCTTGACTAGAATCGAACCATGACTTTCCTGGTTCATGGGTCAACGCTCTACTGTTGAGCCACACCTGCCAAGCCTGATGATGTCTTTGGCTCTTCCTTTTTCTAAAGTCTGTACTAAATCACATTATTTCTCTACCCTTTGTTTATTCTTGTTTTTTGTCTTTTTTCATACCTTTGTTCAGATAAGGTTTTCGAGTATTTCATATTTGCCTATTGGTAACATCTTACGTTGATGCTGGTTGTTATTAAATTATGTTTTCATTTTATCCTGCGAAAATAGGAAAAACTTCAGGCAGCTTCAGAATTAGTAGCATGTCCTGTTCCCTGGAGCATTGCTTCACAGTTTAGAGTGTCCTTCCAGGTTTCCCTCTGTATGCAGAGAGCACGTGCGGGCACGTTTCCATGGTGCCGTGCTCATAGGCGGGAAGGACCGGTTTACTTCACTCCCCCCTGGGCTGTGTATGGAGTCTGTCATGGGTTTTTGCTTGTTCACTGTTGCTGACTAAGCACCCATCTGTCTCTCATGGGACCTAGTGTTGTCATAGGATTGATTTCTAAAGATGTAATTACTAGGTCAAAATCACTTTGCTTTAAATTTTATAGAACTTGGGGGTTGGTTTAGGGTTCCCTCTCCCACCAATTTCTTTTATCTCATTTGATGTCAACCAGTAATATGTTGAATCAGCGTACATGTTCCCACAAGTAGCTACACTTTTTTTATATAACGAGCGGGTGTTTGGCTGCTAACAATCTCTAAGAGTGATGCTTATTACCTAAAAATTTCCAGTGCTCCTTTCTCAAAGATCTAGAACTTGCTTACCAAGTACATGGCCTTTTAAACACTGGAGACAACCGGAAATTCATTGGACCCGATCAGCGGCGTAACTTCTATTAGTAAGTGTGCTACATCCTTGGGCATTGCTGGAGCGCCTTCGTGCAACCTTTAGGTGAACCTGCGAGTGGAAGGCTGGCGGTGGCCCTCCCTGTACGTCTCTGATTTCAGGCAGCACGGCCCTGACTCAACAGTGCATGTTGGTGGAGCGCAGGGAAGTTTAAGCAGTGCTAAAGCTGTTGGCCCCATGGAGTTCCTTTGTAACATCAAACACATATCTTTTTCCTGTATGCCCTCCTGTTTTATATTTTTAACTTACAGCAGTGAAGGTCCCTAAAGATTTCATCAGTCTTCTTTTTTTTCCTTAAACCTCACCCAAGGATATGTTTTTATTGATTTGGGAGAGGGAGAAAAACATTGATCTGAGAAAAACATCAATCAGTTGTCTGCCGTAGCACCCCAACTGGGAATCAAACCCACAACCTTTTGGTGTACGGGACAGTGCTCCAACCAACTAAGTCACCCGGCTGGGGCACAGTGAGACTTGTTAAATGGATTTTCTTTGAGGCAGATAAAAACAAGAACTTACGGAACTGGCTTGTTACTAGGTGTGTGGTGATTGTCTTCTGTCTGCCCAAATCCGTTCCTCCACTGCATCTTTAAAGTGAACATGACTGTCTACTCCCCATGAGTCTCAGAGCACGAGAGGAGGCCGTCTGAAGGCTCAGTGGGGGTGAGAGGTACTTACTGGGAAGGCCGGACAGCACAGTTAGCACCTCCTGGTTAAGCGTGGGCCCATGTTACTTGAAACTTTTTGTAATTTGTCAATTGTTTGTAAATTCTGTGTCACACATTCTCATACAACTATGCTGGAATTTAATTGTTCCACTCATTAGGGATTTTAGACTAAACATACTTTCTCCTTCATTCCAGTTCCAAGTTCTTCAGTTTGCTTTGTCTCATGGAACAAATTGACGTCACCTTGCAATGGTATAAGGAACTGATTCCTTCCGTAAGATGATTCCTTCTCATGCGTCATCTTATGTCTTTTTTGTTACCTTTGCGGATTCATATTTTTTAAATGTATTTGTATTTCTCTTAACCAGGTCTTCCTCCCCCATTCCCAGACACTGATCGATCTGCTCCGAGCACTGGATGTGGCCAACAGGCTGGACATGGTTCCTCAGGTTTGGAAAGGTTCGTTCAGCTGTGTGTCCAGACCTGTGCCACCTCCTAGTCCTGCAGTTTGGTTAACAAACACATTAACATTGTTAGGGATGGAAACTTCCATTTTAGACTAAATTAAACATATTGGTGGTTTTATTTCAAGATCACTTGCTTATGTTGCATATTAAATTGCATGAGAAAAAATATTTTTTAAATGGCCTAAATTAGTTCCTTAGCGACAGGAAAAGGCTAGGTTTTGTGTACCTGTTGTGTGATACGACAAAGGGAAGATTAGAATCCATGCTAATTATGAAGCACACCCTAAAAATAAATGCAGGTTTCAAACCCCAAGGGCTGTCCCTCTCTACCGTCTTCATTACTGGTTTGCTTGCTAGCAGACAGTGATTCTTAAGTTTCTAGGAAACAGCCCCAACTGTGTGTGGGGGGTGGGAGAGGGAGGTGTTGTGTATGAACTGGCTGCAGAAGATGCTGATCATAAAGTAAGTTTCTACCTGTCTCAAGTTTCCATGTCAGACATTGAGGCTATAGCCCTGCCCTTCTGCTTCATAAGCCTGCACTAATGATTATAAAAGGTCACTAGCAATTCTAAAATGCTGTAAAACAGGACCTTGCCATTTAGAGCTGGTGCAGCTCAAGGGTAGTGTGCCTGCTCTGGTAACTCTATGCCGGGAGCAGCTGGCTTTCGCTGCGCTTTTATCCTCTGTTAACACAGATCAGCTGCTAGTTTTCTGCATTTCTTTCCTGAAATAAACCTGGAATAGATCATGTCTGCAGCTGAAATTTACCCACTGAATGTAGGGGTGACAGCTGGCAGTAGGTAAAGGTCCACCGGAGAGAACTGACTGTACGTGATGGTGATCATTTCCCCTGCGTTCCTTTTTTGTTTCAAGATAGTAAAGAATATGGTCACGCTTTCCGCAGCGAACTGAAAGAAGAGATTCTGATGCTGATGGCCAGGGATCCGCAGCCAGCAGAGGTAGGTGTGTGCCCGCTCGTGTCAGCATTGGAGGTGTGCTAACAGCCTGTCCTCGGACACTGAGGCCCGGAGGGGTGCCTTCCCTGGCTCCATCCTGCCATCCACACCCAGGTTGGAATTCTACACCATTTCTATAAGCCACTCTTGCTCCCGTCATCTAGAGCCAGCGACGTGAAAGTGGCTTCTTTCTGTCCCACCAGTGGCAGCTGCATGAAGATGAGTGTCTGACTAGAACGAAGGCCCTGGCTTACCCAGGGCCGGCGCTTTATTTTTTCCGTGTTACTTGCGTACTACAGATGTGATGTGCTCAAATGGTCAGGTGCATTGCTCAGACGCTTGAACTTAGTTCTCATCAAACCAGTTAGCAGTTCTGACTGTGCGGCCTTCCAGCTCCAGGAGGCGTTCGCTGACTGTGCCGCGGACATCAAGTCTACTTTCGAAAGTCAGGATGCCAGGCAGACAGCCCCGCACTGGCCAGCCAGTGCTCTCAACTGCACGGCTCTCCTCTTCCTCCGGGCCGGGAGGACCCAGGACGCCTGGTGAGTCCAGTCCCACGCGTGTCAGCCAGCAGCTCCCCACTTGCATCTCAGAGGACATTTACCCTGGTCAGGAGAGTCTCCGTGTGGCTGTATGATGTATCATTTGTCAGGAGTCAAATGAGTTTTATATGGGAACTTGCAGAATAACTGAAAAGCAAACTTTTGGAAAAAGACCTCTCACTCTATGTGATTAACAGAGAACAGGGAGCTAATTTTCTTTCCATTATGACCTTTCTGTCTGGGCAAGTAAGTCACTTGTCTTTCCATTTCCATAGAGTAAAGTGATCAATGAATTATATTTTTGAAAGTGTTTTGTGTGTTTGGTTTATTCAAGTACTTCACTTGTGGGTGCTCGCCACCACCCAGCTTAAAATGGACTGGGATTCCAGGACAGTGGCGTTTACCCGAATGTATTAAACCTGCCTTGACCAGAGCCCACCTTTGCTCTGTGCCACAGTAATGTCAGTGTTTGTGCTCGGAGGAGTCAGCAGAAGAAGCCTATGTAGGGGTAATCCCGGTTGGATGTGAATGTTAGTTCTGAGAGTTAGCGAGGCGCATACTGTTACTCTGCTTCAGCACAAGAAAGGGACTTAATGTGAACACTCAGTAGTCAGTTCAGATGGCTGTTCACCATCTCCAGGAAAAGCCAGGGATGACGCTCGAATCTGTGCCCTCAGGTTGAGACACTTGCTATGAATCAGGCTGTGATGATTGGCGCAGGGGTACGGACCTCAGCTGAGTCATGGGAGCTGAATGTATGTGTTTCTCCTCCATCCTGCGTGTGGCAGGGTGGTGGCGAGCACTTACATGAGACATGCCTCGATCTGAGCCTGCTCTTCATACGTCACTTTAGAATACAGACTCTTACTGGATGGCAAGAGAGGAACGAGATCACATGCTAATGTTCCCTGTCTTCTAGCTGCCTGTAGAATGCATCCCTCCCTGGAGGGCTGCAGTGCTCCTCCCGGAGAGGACACACCCCAGCAGCTCTCCCTGGCAACATTCAGACTAACTGAAACTTGTCAGGTACACGTGTGGTTTGGGAGGAGGCCGTTGAAGCACGTGAGTGGTGGACAGACAGGGCCGGAGCCACGGAGCTCACAGATGTGCCCCTGCAGAGCTTCCCCTGCAGGTGGGAGGGCAGCTCATCTCAGGACGGCCTTCAGTCCCTCAGCCTTCATGGCCTTTCTCTTCTCTCCAACAGGAAAATGCTGGGGCTGTTCAGGAAGCATAATAAGATCCCTCGGTAAGTTGAAGGTAGCAGACCTACCTGCCTGGGTACGTCCTTAAATGGGCTTAACTCTTCCCATGGGATGATTGGAATTTCTTCACGTACCTCAGCCGTGGCAGTTGGGTGCTCTGCTGATAGACAAGCAAATGGACAGTCGCCCTCACCCTCCAGGCAAGCAGGGTTTATTGCCTGTGATCAGTGGTCACAGCACTGGGGCTACATTGACGAGGAAAGGCAGAGAGAGCCTGATCATTTTCTCTTCGGCCCGTTAGCATGAGACTTCATGAAACTTAGCCCCCAAAGCTCTAGTTGAGGGTTTTATGATTGTACTTTCTGAGATGCTAGATTCTGCACATACAGCTGAGTGGGGTGGTTAGGGTTCAGTTGAGGAATGTTGACATCCTGCCTTTGCTTTGCAGAAGCGAGCTGCTGAATGAGTTTATGGACAGTGCAAAAGCATCCAACAGCCCTGCCCAGGCCATTGAGATAGTGCAACTGGCAAGTGCCTTCAGCTTGTCTGTTTGTGAGGGCCTCACCCAGAGAGTGATGGCTGACTTTGCACTCAGCCAGGAGCAAAAGTAAGTGGCTATTGTGTTGTCCCCATGAGGGAAAATTATTGGAGTGGAGCCGACCGTTCCAACGGTCAGATTTGAATCTGCCCGTTCAAATGTGTATAGCTCTCTACCCCCTTGGTTTCCTTTCTCTGCAAAACGTCAGCAAGTGTTCTAACAAGTTTCAGTGTTGGATGGGCCAGGGGGACCTGTAGATTTGGCTGTGGGACCTTTTCCTTTGTTAATACCATTTAGTGAAGCAGTAGAATTCCCCGGCCCCAAAACAGCGTTGCAGTGTAACTCGTTTCTTTTCCTTACAGGGAAGCCCTGGGACACCTGCCTGCCTGTGACAGTGATAGTGACAGCAGCAGTGACAGCGACAGTGACATCAGTGGAGGCAAATAGAAGTGGGCCAGTCAGGAAGCTGTGGCCTAGCATGGGATATCAGCATTTAACCAGGATATACATAAACCAGAATATAGGTTTGGTGAACTTTGAAATACAATTGCTACAACACTAACCTATTTAAAGGTTATATTCCTTATTTGATACTGACCAAAGCATCCATTCAAGGTTATGATTTAAACAGAAGCAGCGCTGCCATTTTCGGTTCTTTGGATCCACATTGTGAGGTGCATAGCTCCTGAACGCAGAATCTCTGCACCCCTTTGGGGCCTGCCTGCCGACCTCACACTGCTGCATCGGTGTGGTTCATTGCCTGTTCTGAACTTGAGCTTCTGTCAGCCGATGCTGTGACGCTGGGACTTCCTCATCGTAAGGGAAGGTGTTTAAAGGAGATCAGCCTACAATTACATCACTTTTGATACTGGGTTAATAATATCCCAATTTCAGGGATATTTATATGTGGGGAAAACTGTACATCTTAGAATCAATTAAATGACAATGGCAAGAGTTTAGGCTGCACAACTGGGAAAACGAAGACTAAATAAATAACCAATGTCCATGTGTATGCGTTTCCATCATTGTTATGCCGGTCTTCCCCCAGGACGGGGCTGGCGCGAGTGTTCCATCTCCCCTTTCTCTCCTGTCCTCGTTTTGTCTGTGGGCACCTTAAGCTGTGCTATAATCACAATGTCTAAAAGGGTTTGTCCTGTCCTCGCCTGTTTGGCTTGGTGAATAGAGCGTTGGCCTGCGGACCAAAGGATCCCAGGTTCGATTCTGGTCAAGGGCACATGCCTGGGTTGTGGACTCGGTCCATTGTACAGTAGGCAGCTTGTGGTTCTCTCTCATCATTGATGTTTCTCTCTCTCCCTCTAGAATGAATGAATGAATGAATGAGCTTATCCTGACAAGCGATTGAAATGTCTTGACATGATTGTGTTGCTGTAATCAAGTTAGGCTTGCCTCTTCTAGCATCTGTCTTACCATCATGACTGAAATGTGGAGCTGACATGAACTTGAGGCTTGAAGGAGTGTACTTACCTTCACGAGGGATTCTCTCCTGCAGGCTGCTTTGCTCACTTGGCTCCTAGAGGCTCCCCAGTTCTCGCAGGTGAGCACCTCATGCTTACCCTCCAGGATTGCCATTCATGGGCACTGCACTATTCCTGTCTGATCCCATCTCCTCCATCACTAGGCCAGGCACCATTCCTGTCCTCAGAAACCTAAGCATTGGTTCGTGTTTTCTCCTAGAATGTTAGTTTAAGACACTGAGGGACAAGGGGGTGGAGTTAGCTGCTTATGCATTCCTGTGCATTGTGTCATTAGCTCCTTGACACATTAAAACAAATGAGCAGAAGGACAGATCAGGCAGACAAGCCTTTTGATCTTGCTTTGCAACTCCAAGAACCCGGCTACCTGGAAGCTTCTGCTAACTCAGCCCCTTTACCCTTGGTTCTTAGGCACTTAGAAACGCCTCTCTCGGCCAAATACTAAGTGGTACAATGTGTGTGTTGGGTCCCAGAAAAAAATACAACTTTCCTGTGGTACGAATCAAAAAAGTTTGGGATATGTACTACAGGATGTTCCCCAAAAAATGTATACAGTTTTGAACAATTATAAAGTCAGTGTTTATTAACATATGCTTCATTTTCAAAATTGAGTTATCAGCTATTACATGTGTATACAGTTTTGGGGGGCACCCTAAATTCCTAGTGCCTTTCAATCACTAGCACAATCTATCTCTAACTAAATATATTTGGCATTTTGGCTTGTACATCACTCTTGGGTTTGACCAGCAGGAATGAGTTTACCACCAAGAACCCTTGGATTTCTGGGACCCAACACAGTCCAGAAATGAGTGCACAGGACTTCCTACCTCTGCTGTTGCTGCTTCCCAAAGAAATTTCTATACACACAAGCTAGAAATGATACTTTTTGAAAAGGGATAAGCTACCAGTTTTCATCTGTTTTATTCAGTTTGCTCCAGGGACAAAATCAATAGGGATCACAAACATCATTTTGATTGGCTCACAAGCCTGATCAGTAAAACCTGAAAAACGGAAAATGTTGCACAAGTTGCAAAGAAAGTACTCCTGGAGTTCACTGACATGATAGCAAGGTGAAATAATATAAATGCAACAGGTGTTAACATTTAGAACAGCATTTGTAACCTGCCCGTTTCTAGACAATTCTGGGACCCTGCTGCTAACCCTTCATGTATTACTGTTGACTTCCTCTGACAAAACTTCTAGGCCTTACTCTTGCTGCACTCGAGTGGTTCCTATTCCTACGGCGCTGGCATATGCTGTCAGGATTTCCACTATCTGTTTCGTTTCTAGAGTCATCCGGGCTTCCTTCAGCCAGTCCTGCGCCACTCGTCTGGACTCCCCTTTCAGCTGATTGACAAACTTCGCCGCCAGCTCCAGGTCACCATGCTCAATGCAGTAGGAGGCATATGACAGTAACTTAAATGTGTTTATATCCTCAGGGGAGAGCTCCACTGGTGGCTTCAGTTGCTGGGGCGGGAACAGGAGCAGGGACTGCAAGTAGGAGAGGAAGTATTGGTATAAGCTATTTCTGGTTTCATCAATCATTGCTACCCTCCGGGCCAGTTTTTGAACAGCATAGAAACGGGCTCTGAGGGTCTCTTCACTGTACACCCCACGGGTCAGGGATTCTGGAGGGATCGCCGCGGTCAACGTTTGGGCAAATTCACTATCGGAACAGCTGGCTCTGATGGCCTCGACGGCACTGCCCAGCGGGACAGTGGGCAGTTCTGCAGATGCCGTCTTCATGCTGTACTTGAGCGCCTCCACTGAGAGCCAGAGTTGGTGGGCTTTTCTGGCCTCCTCTTCGGCAACTGCATGACCTGTAAAGAAAACAAAAGCAAAGAAAAACATTTTTCTTTCCACTCGACTAATATCCTTCTCATACAGAGAAATGATGTGCCCTCAAAAAGCTAAATCCACACATGGGGAAGGTGGGGCCATAAAGCCTCCTCCAACCCACCCACCACTTATTTCTGGAGAGTTCTTTCCTGGCTGGCCTCTTCACGGGAGGCAAGAAGCCATGACATGACAATTTGGTGAGGACTTGTTTTTCCTAAGGCCCTAGAGGAAACAGATGTACGTGCACAAGCACAACCCAGTCTTTCTTTGACAGCCAGGACAGTGCATGGCATGTAATTCAGATGTTTATCTGTAGAAATGTTTGAGAATAAAATGTTTAAATTAGGCTAAGACTTATACTAAGGCCACTAAGAACCTCCCGAAAAGGGACAGAAGACTTCAAATATACTTAGTGGACTACTTATCTGACAAAAAACTTCCGTAACACCGCAAAGAAACCCATTTTACCAACATCTCCATTGTTAAGATATCCCTTTCAATGTGGCACATGGAAGCCTCAGCATAACTACTATCCATTTGGTGGGTGGAACTAGGGCATCACCACGACCAGACACTAGCAACAGGGCTGGAGGCGGTCAGCACAGCCTGGAGTGACCACGCTGAACTTTTTCTCCATCAGGAAACATGTGACCTAACCAAAGCATGTTGGGTAAACTGTCTCGTAAATGGTGAGCTCATGTCTGTCAACTTACTTAGATTTAATTTTTCGATTCTTTTAAATTTCCTCTCACAACGCTCTATGTTCCAAATTTACCAAACCTGGGACTAATTTCCTAACAAATGAATAAAGTTTATTACAGTGACTTCATTTATGTGCCCTCATGTCTATGCACACATCCCACTATCCTCGTAACGATCTAAGAGGCCCGAGGACTCACTCTGAACGGCCTGTTCGATTCCTCTCAGTCTGGCATAGGCAGTGTTTATATCCAGAGTGAAGTTGTCAACTTGCTCCTGGCTGAGCCGACGGAACTCTAATTCTTGCTCAGCAAGTTTTTCAGACAGGTCCTAAAGAAAACACACAGCGCACAGGAGAGTCAATGCTTCCACAATGCACGTCACTTCGTTGGGACACGAAAGTCTTCCAGCAACTGCTCATCTCCAAAAGCAAAGCTGGGGGGAGGGCCTTTCAAGTATCAACATAGTTGTCATGGAACACCTACATTATGTGTTTGTTCTCAAAATTTCCTAAAACTCCTAACTGATCCGTAACTTTATTCAAATTTACTAATGGAAGCTAACATTAGAGGAGGCAGACTAGCAAAAGAAAGAGGTTATGAAGAAAATGAGAAAATAGTTTAGAAAATAATTGTACTGCCACACAAATATATTGTATTCAATATCCTCTAGATCAGGCATCCTCAAACTACGGCCCACGGGCCACATGCGGGTGTTTTTGCTGCCGCTGCCTGTCCTGCTTAAAATAAGATATGTGCAGTGTGCATAGGAATTCGTTCAAAGTTTTTTTTAAACTATAGTCCGGCCCTCCAATGGTCTGAGGGACAGTAAACTGGCTCCGTTTAAAAAGTTTGAGGAAGATGGCAGCATAAGGTAAACACCGTAAATGCAGCTGTGAACAACTATTTCAGAATATCCACGAAAAGAACACACGGACACCACTCACAACCACAGGAGGGCTGGCTGAGTGAAAATCCTACAACTAGAAAGAATCCGAGACGTGGAGGAGTGGCGGAAGCAAAGTACAGAGGTACGGAGGCGCGCGCATGGGCTCCGGGAGAGGGCTGGCGCCAGAGGACGCGGTTCTTTTCCTAAACGGAGAGAGCCACAAGTTCCCAGCGGCTCTGAACTCCAGTTCCAGGTGAGTTTCTGAGGACCCAGACACCCGGAGAAGGGGTACTGACTGGCACCAGGAGGAAATCCAAAGCGGGTTTCTCTCAGCGTTGCTTACAGCAATTACGCAGGACACAGAGACCCTGTGTCTCTCAGCACAGGGCTGAGAAGCGCCATAGCTATTTGCTCCGCCTTCCCCTGCAGACTCCCCGAGGCCCCGCCCCTCCCAAGCTGCGTCAGAGGCTTTTGCACATAAAAGACTGAGTAGCCTAAGGCAAAGGCTAAATCAACACCTCCTTAAAGATACCAGAGCCAGCCTCACCCAGTGGCCAGAGAGGGACCATACTAAACAAAACTCAGATCCACAAGGAACACACTCGGGGCAGACACAGTGAGCACAAAAGCCCCACTGAAACAACTCTTGCCCCATAAGGGTGTCTCCAGCACAGAAGTTCTCCCACTGTAAACACAGTTGACTCTCATAAACAAGTGGCTTAGAGGTTAATTCCTCTCAGTAATCACCTAACTCAGAAAGAGAAGCAGCCAAAATGCGGAGACAAAGAAACAAGTTACAAATGCAGAAATGGAGGAAAGAAAACGACAGGATATAGAGTTCAAAACCACAGTTATTAGGTTTTTCAAGAATTTTCGAGACTGCCGATAAATTGAGTGAGATCCTCAATGAATCTAATGAGACCCTCAAGGATATGATAAAGGCCCAACTAGAAATTAAGCATACACTGACTGAAATAAAGAATAATATACAGAGATCCAACAGCAGACTAGAGGATCGTAAGAATCAAGTCAAAGATATGAAATATGAAGAAGCAAAACCCACCCAGCCGGAAGAGCAAAAAGAAAAAAGAAAAAAAGAAAAAGGTTCAAAAAGTATGAAGATAGTGAAGGAGTCTCTGGGACAACTTCAAGCGCACCAACATCAGAATTATAGGGGTGCCAGAAGAAGAGAAAGAGCAAGATATTGAAAACCTATTTGAAGAAATAATGA
>PVJC01036621.1:0-17633 GCA_004026665.1 Murina feae | reverse complement strand
ACTCAGGCTAGGTCTGCTGTTCCCTTCAGCTCCCGAGGATTCTATGATTGATACATTATTGAAACATGTTTCGGAGGCTGCCCGCCAAGGGCCGAAAACAGTTTCCCTCTCGCTCCTGCTGCAACGGACGCTGCCTAAACGTTTCCTCAGGTCCGTGAGTGGCGGCCGCCATGTTGGCTGGGCTAATTTGCATACAGCCACTCTGATTGGCTGGTGGGCGTGGCTTACCCTGTCTCGGAGAAACGGTTAATTTTAATATTTCGCTTTTATTAGTGTATATATATATATAGTATTTTGTAAGCAAAATAAAAAAATATATACCTCACAGTGTCCTCATTGCAGGCAGTAGTTGGCAAAGAAATCTAAACTTGCTAAGGACTGAAGGGGAGACGTAAAACTCCTGTCACTTGCTGCTAGAAGTAATGAACACACCATATTGCATACTGCTGGCTTATTTGCGTTACTCAGAAGAAAACTTCAGTTTTCTATTCTCACAAAGGGAAAGGCATTAGCAAAAATGTCCCTTTGCATTCCTTCATGAGGCCTATTTACTTAATGGAAATCTTAGCAAGTATATTCTTTTCTCTTTTATTGCTAATGGTCTAGCTACATAATAGAAGCATAATGTGGTGAGCATCTAATGTACTTCACAACTGCCCTGAATGGTGCCAATTAGGACAAAAAGGATTGCTCCATTTCCATTTATTTCAAATACCCTTTTTATATTCTTTGTTGCTATGTAGTAAATATTGTGATTAAAATTTCCCTACTCTGTTTTTATGTTTTTTTTCTCTGTTATTATGCCTTTTAAGAATTTGTAATTTCATAGGACATTTCTTACAAACAAGAGGGCATTGTAAATTAGTGGGGATGCATTCTTAATGTCTGAGGGAATAGGGGGAAAAGTAGCATCTTGATTTCCTAACAGTACATACAGTATAATACTAATCACTTTCCCAAAGTAGCCACACTGTCCATTGCCATCAGAGTAGCCTAGGGCAACTGATATCATCTCTCTGAGTCTCAGGTCCACGCCTGTAAAATAGGGAGAGATACTCACAGGGATATTGTAAAGAGCAAATAAATGATATAGGTAAAGAAGCTAGCAAGGGAAGGGGCCTGTCTCCTATATCTCCTTCTCAGCTCACTTCCACACTCCATGACTTTTCCCTTGAAGATCTTATGTTTTCATTGTGATAGACAAAAACAGACATAAAAGGAAATAGAATATTAGGCAGTGGGCAGAAAACATACAGTGTAGTGGAAAAAAACTTGCGTGAAACCCACTAAACTTGAGGTAGCCCTGATTTTTGCCACCAAACAGCTATAAAACTTTGGTTTAATCACAAAGTCTATGTGTCCATTTATCCATCAGAGGGAGGTTTAAATAGTTAGGTGCCAAAAATGTTACATGGGAAGAAAGACTTATTTTAAATCCAAGTTAGATACCCTCACGGACTGAAGTAAATGATTAGGAAGATATGGAAAAAATGGGACATGAAATGAGCTTTAGAGATTGATTAGGATTTATTTATTTCAAGGAATGTATTCAATTGTTGTTGTTTTGATCTTAGCCAACCGAAATGTTTTAATTTTTCACAGAATGACATAATTGACTAAAACAATTGGTTCTGAAGTTACAATGGTCATCAATTTAATTACTTTAATGCTTTGGATAGTTTTGTTTGAGAAATTTAAAACTATAAATGATGCATACCGTGAACAGTTCTATTATTCACACTTACAAATAAGTATTTGTGAGGAACTTCTGAATGGAACATAGATCTTTCCAATACAGCATCCTCTGGATAGACCAAATAATGCAGCTGCATCAACAAACATGTGCTCAACATCTTTTTTGTTCCTGGCACTTTCTTTTAGTGAGTTCATATTTGTAATTAAGCAATGTATGACTTCTTTACTTTTCAGTGAATATATATAAAGTAACATTTAAAAGTATAACATTAAGCATTATTAGTGTGTTTTTTTGTGAACTGATAAGAGAAGTGTACTTTAAAACAAAGTCACAAATAGAGGGAGTGAGAATCAGCACCATACAGATGGCAGTTGAATTCCTAAGAATAGATTATATTGTCTAGAGAGGATAAATGCATGTTTACTAGGTGACAGGCACTTTTTATCTATTGATTTTTGTGACCATAATAGCTATGACTATTATAGCGGTTATTGATAAGTGTATAGAACTAATTAAGTTTGGCATATTTTAGGTCATCTTGAGTCCCAATTTCATCTCAGGATTTCTAAGCCAAGGATGCAAAATAGGTCATATATATCTTAAACAGTTCTCAGCGGCTTGCAGCATGCAGCTGGAGCTTGGCAACCACTTTTTCCGGTGCCCTGAGCATTCCTACTTCCTGGAAGCGGGTACTGTTGGGTCCATTTATGTCAGTATCATATGGATTATTCCTACTGTTCATTGTTCAGTAGGACCCATCTCAGAGATAAGTTTACTTACATAAATCTGTAGTTTGTCTAGCAATCTCTTCCTCAGTTCATTTTGTTCTAGAAAGCAATGTTGGTTTCACTGGGACTTTTAGCCTAAGGAGGAAGACATAGTTCTGGCATCTGCTTCATGGTTTGTAAGTTCCATTACACATTTATTATCGCATTTAATCTTCATATCAAAATTATCCCCAATCTCATCTTTTAGATGAAGAAATTAAAATTTAAAGTTAGATTATCCAAATTCACACAAACAGGCATTTGAACCCAGGGTTTTCTGATTTCCAAAAATACAGAATTTTTCCATTATACTTAACTGATTCCAGTAAAACCACTTTTTTTAAAACTGCCTTTGTTAAAGTCATCATTATGCATGTGAATATATATATTGCATACTAATTTAAAAACTGATATACAATGCACTGTTGTTAAAATAGTAATAAGAAAATACAACTGAGTTGTTATTATAGTAATTATTTATTGGATATTATATATTGGACATTTGGTTTAGAATTTTGGATTATATAGGTATACCTAGTTACTTTGAACTAAAATACAATTTGTAAAGAAAAGCAATGTTTGCCCTGACTGGTGGCTCAATGGATAGAGCCTCGGCCTGTGGACTCAAGGGTCCTGAGTTCGATTCTGGTCAAGGGCATGTACCTTGGTTGCGGGCACATACCCAGTAGGGAGTGTGCAGGAGGCAGCTGATTGATGTTTCTATTTCATCGATGTTTCTAACTATCTTTCTTCCTTCCTCTCTGTAAAAAAAATCAGTAAAATATATTTAAAAAATAAAGGAAAAGCAATGTTCTGTCTTAGGTTGAGTCTTGTGAAAAGAAGACTCTTAGAAAAATTCCTGAGGGAATATTTATCTTGTTCGTGGCGACTGAGAATATGGGATTAAAAACTGTAATTATGGCAATAATGTTTCTATTGGCAGATGACTATCTTGATGCAATTATGAAAAAGCTGTGGGATGAACAAATGTTAATTGGTTCCAGTGGAAAAATATTTTACAAGAAATATGTACAAGATCACTCACACAAGTTTCATAATATCAAATAAAAATAACCTTTCCTGGAAAAGTCCTTTAAAAAGAATTTATTAAAACAGTAAAACACTAGGAAATAAGGTGAAATTAGGGAGAAATTCAGTAGAATTAAGTATAAGATAACAGCATGGACCAAATCTTATTTGACAAGGGTCAATTGATGTCATCAAAGACTAGAGGGGATTATTAGATTTTTATGAAGTAATGAACAAAGGTGCAACTTGACTCAGTGCATTAAGTTAATCAGTAATTAAGATAATCCTGCTGAGGCACTTGAGTCTCTGTTTCTTTACCCAATGGTTTGGAGCCATGCGAACCCTAAGACAAATGCTGGCACAGTCGATCTGGTTAATCAGCTAATTCTAAGACTGGTCAACTTTAAAGGAAAATCATTTGAGGCCGATTATTATGCCTAGTTGGAAGTAACTGGACTGAAGAATTGGAAGCTGTACATTTTTCTGCCTGTGTAATAGAGCTTGAATCCATCTAGCTGTCCAATAACTATGTTTTTTAGTTCTTTTCAGTTTAAAAAATTAAAATTGATGGTCAGATTTCAATTCCTCTCTGCCCTGATAATTATAATTCATTATTCATTTAACAGCCTAGAGCATCTCAAAGCCCTTTCCTTTTACATTGTACTAGTGTCTGGGTGCATAAATTTGTGCACATTGAAAGGAAATTAATTAGAAGAAATATTTAATATTGCTGTTTGCCCTTTCTCTGTAATAGAAGTGTCAACCAAATTCATGATCAACAATGACAGATGGAAACACACACGTGTGATTGGCACCAGGAGAGGTTACTGCTATATGTATTGTGCATGTGCGAGTCAACTTAGCCTTTTATAGATACAGAATAAACTTGTTTAATTAGACCTACTTTCTGATTTAGCTAAACTTTTTCCAGTCCAATGAAGCAGCCCATTTTCTCCTTCTGGTAATTGTCAGCAACACAGCAGTAAATATCAACACAAAGCAGATTATTATTGTAGATCCCACAGGGAGAATAAATGGTAAAATATTTAATTTCAGCAGTGTTTGTCTATATACTGCACAGTGAGAAAACCTGAAGTCATTTTCAAGGTCCACCATTTCTTCTTTTTAGTCAGGTCAAGTTTCTAAGCTTTCTAAATCTCCATTTTCCAGCTGATGAAAAGAAAATAGGATTCTACCAAATCTCCTATCTACCTATTCCAGGGCTTCTGTGAGGATCAAATGAGATGAGGAACAGGAAAATGCTTCACAGGCATTTGGTTACAGTGTAATATGTTTCCACCTGGCTATAAAGCAAGTCATGTTCTTGAGCTGAAGGAACTCCAAGGAGGCTATTCACCAGGGAAAGGAAGCCGGGGGTTGCTACCTGATATCATTACCCGGCACCCACAGCAACTGTTTCTGGGCTAGGCTGGGCTCTGGGCCACATTTTGTGCCATGGGGGGGTCTCAGCAGCATTGGCTGTGATTTGGTGGGCTGTCACTCTGGCGTGGTCGGGGAACCTGTGTCCCATTTGGGGGAAGCTGAATGTTGCTTTGTGGACACCAGGTCTGCAGTGCCGTTTATCTGTAAATGGCTAGTGTGCATCACAGCAGCTCCTGCATCGAGCATCTGCCTCCTGGTTGTCAGTGGGCATCATAGCAACTGGTCGGATTGACACTTAGTATATTAGCCTTTTATATATATAGATTATTGCCCCTTCTCCCCCTTCCTCAGAAATCTGCAAAGACCTTCCAGACCTAGTCCTTATCAGACACAGACCTAAAGACTCATCCTTTTTTTCCAGCTTCCACATGAAATGCTGTTTTGTTTCCATTTTACTGAAGATTCAGAGGGAAGACTGTTAGATTGAAGGACTTAGAGCTATCTTCCATCTTGTGAGCCTTAATACTTTTATATTCTCTCTCCAAGCTCAAGCATTTCCAAAAGCCATATTCCCACACATATCACTCCTCATTGAGTAGTATTTTCTGTGTAATCTAGTATATGTCTCCTGTCACCACAGGATTCCCTATCACACCAGCCTACACTTCCTGGAATGTTGGGGAATCATATTCTATTTTAATACCACATGATTAGGAGAAAAATAAGTCACAGCTTCCTAATTTTCTGCATGGTTTGCCAGTTGTTTTCCTAATAAGAGGGTGGTGTTTTCTTTTCTTTCTTTTTTTTTTTTTTTTTTTTTTACCGTGTGTGTGTGTGTGTGTGTGTGTGTGTGTGTGTGTGTGTGTGTGTTTCATCAGTTTGTTTGTTTGTAAATTGCTGTGCTGCCCAGATGGTGGTGTTGCCTACTCTACAAAGCAATTTACCCACTTGTGACAATGTATTACCAATAATTCTGCCTAGATTGAGTTTAAGGTCTGGAAAAAGCTTTATCACGTAAGTAGTTTATATGGACTCCTTTTATACGGAGTGATAGAATTCAAGAAAACAGCTTAGGAAACTCCTTGTGGTGAAAGAATGTGTATACTTGTCATTTGGGAGATAACAGGAAAGGGATGAGCAGAGTAGATTTTTCCTAACTCTTGGGGGAGGGATAGTTTCCGGGACTAAGAGTGGTAAGGCTAGAGGGAGGAAACATTGGTGGAGATTTAAGGTCTGCTTGATGCAGAAAAGGATGCTGTGGAGCCTTGGCTTTGGCCAGAAATGTGCCCTGAAGTTCGACAGTTGTCTGACATGCTGCCACAGGTCCTGAAAGACACACCGGAAATATGTTTCATCTCTGTATGCTGACATAGGGTTCAGCAGGAAGTGTAAGATGCAAAGAATGATGTAAGGACAAATGGATGGAGAACACCTTTGAACCTAAATCTCCGGTTGGCAAATTTTTTTAAAGGAACAGATAGTTTCAACTTTCTGGAAATATGTTTTCTCTAGCAACTATTGAGCCCTACCTTTGTATGCACAGCTGCGTTTCAGTAAAGCTTTATTAACAAAAACAGGTACTGGATGGATGTGGCCTCAGGGTGCTAGTTTTTACCCCCTGTCTAGACTTGTTTCTCCAGATTTCTGTGAATCATCATGTTGACTGTGTCTCTTTTTAGCAAGTAATGAATCAGCTGGCAAAGAAACAACATAAGATATTCTTCCAGATTTACTTTTTTCTTATAGTGCTTATGACAGAATTAATTGGACATAAGTACATTTTTTCTCTTTATTGTTGAAAGTATTACATATGTTCCCTTTATTCTCCCTTATAGCCTACCTCCCGCCCCCCCCCCACCCCAGGCCTCCACCACCCAATTATCTCTGCCCATTAGCTATGCATATATACATTCAAATTCCCAGGTTGATCTCTTCCCACACATCCACCAACTGCTGTCTTTTCTCTGAAATTCCTCCTTCTGTTCCATGCTTGTAATGTCTCTGGATCTATTTTGTTCATCAATTTATATTGTTCATTAGATTTCACATATGAGTGAGACCATGTGATACTTGTCTTTGGCGTATTTGCTTAGCATAATACTCTCCAGATCCATTCATGCTGTTGCAAATGGTAATTAGGTCATTCTTTTTTTATAGCTGCATAGTATTCCATTATGTAAATGCACCACATCCTTTTTACCCACACATCTATTGATAGGCACTTGGACTATTTTCATTTTCATCACTCTTTTATGTATTAGAATGCATGACAGAGTGATTACTGAGGTTGACTGATTAACATTTCTAAATGTCTTCAGTAGAAGAAGGGTCTTCAAGAAGAGGTTCAGCTGTATTTTAGGAACAAAAGGAGCTAATAACATCCTATACGAAGGTAAAAAAAAAATGAGTAACATGTAGTATTGCTTTTTTTCTCTTCAAGAGTCACTTGAGAGAAAAATAAAAGGATAATATCTCTAAATATTTTTAAATATACATCTTAAAAACTAAGTAATTTAATTCCAATTCTAATGCCCATATAGAAAGGCACTAAAACTATCCAGTGATTGATGGAAAAAGCAGAATATTTTAAATATAAAAATAAATTAGGTGGTTGTATTGTGATTATCTCTCAAGACAGATGAGTGGATATATGTTTCTAAGTTTTAATCAGGGAATTAAATTTTGTTCAAAATTAAAGTCTTGTCTCATGTGGCAACAATAAAGCTAGAGTGGGGAAGTAAATTTTAGATATAAGAAAATATTTTTCAAAAAACCACTTTAGAAGTGATTATTTTCATATATGTCAATGAAAATTATTTGTAAAACTTCCAGTAGGTTAGCTCACTTGAATATGTGATTATACTTGGAAGATTCCAAACTAGAAGCAGATAATGGTTTCCTCTTTTCCTTGATTACTTACTCTAGAAATATATGATTACAACCTGAAATTGTTTGCACTGTATTAAGTATAATTTGTACTATCTTGGTTTAGAATTGTATTCATTTTAAAGTACTTTCTTTCCTTCTCAGGGAAGAACATATTCTATATTCTGAGATAAGATCTAGATGGAAGTGTTACTTGTATTTTTTATATGGTTACTGTAATGATTTTAGATATATTTTAGGTTTGTATTAAATAATATATTCAAAATGATTCTTCTCCAAGCCTGGACAATTTGATAATATGATTTTAAAATGTTATTTGTAAAATGTATTATGATTTCTGAATTAGAGAGAAAACATTGGTGGTGGTGACTTTATAGTTCTAGTTTTATTATACCTATTTTTCTTTTAAAGGTGGTAATGACCCTAACTTACAAAATCTCTTCAATTTATATGCCACGTTTACTTTAATTGCACTTTGTTATTGAACCACACGGTCTGTTCCCTAAGTAAGAATTTCACATTTGGCCATTGTGGTCCATGCTTCTTACTGAAATTCATACTATTTCAGATTTATTTTTTTTTTTAAAAAGGTACCACTTGACCCACATGGTTGATGGTACTGAAAGCTTCTTCCTTAACTGCTTTCATTCTGCTAACCCACCACTCCTTGTATCATTGCTGAATCCTGAACAGCCCCCTCTCCCCTTGGATAAAAGCTTCTCTGTTCTACTACCATATTCTGCCCGCAGGGCCCCTCTGCTTCTCCATCTGCTCTTCACCAGTTGCCTGTACTTTGTTGCATGCATGTGATACTCTGTTGGGAACAAACTAACACTTTGCCTTAAACTTCTCAGTCATTTCTTCCTTCTCCTCCTTATTTTACCCCAAATGTGAGGATATCTTTGTGTTTTTTTTTCTAGTGTAGGCTGCTTCTCCGTCAGTTCCCTAAAATCTTGGAACCAAGAGGCAGGCTCTGCCTACTGCTTGATGGCCACAATTTTACTCTTCCTTTTTCTCAGTAACTTAAGGATTTAGTGCAGTCTGCCCCGGTGGCTTTCTCTTGCCATTGTATTTGGAGACAGTACTCATGTTGATGACTGTTGACCATTCCAGTCTCTCATTGTTTCAGCCTCTTAAAACCTAGTAGTCTTTGTCTGTTCCATCTCAGCCAGTCTCAACTACCTATGAGTGTGCCTACTATGGTCTTTACTTGAAAGTACTCCATTGCCAAGCTCTCTTACATTGAATATATTTTATGTGAACACGATATCTTATCTCATCCTCTCCCATTCTCCATTCCCCGTTGCCCTCCATAATGAACTCCTTATTTATCTCCTCCCCCATGTCCTTATATATGCCCTCCACATCTTATTCACTCTGGTTCATGTGCTTTACTGTAGGAACTGCCATTTCAAAAGAGTGCTTGTTGTTGCTTTAGAACCCATCGGCCCTGTGGTCTTTCCCAGTTGCCTTTCGTCCTTCCATAGCCCTGTGTACTCATCCTGTGTCTGTTTCCTCTTTTATGATGGGCCAACCATTTCAGTTGCTGTGAGCTGTGGAACTAAATTATTGCCAACTGACTAACTCAACATCGGGTTTTTGCAATTTTATAGCAGGTGTGTCATGGCCACTCTGGTTGACTTGCTCACTAATGAGGTTGTCTGTGTTAAATCTCTCCAGATTTCAAGATTTTTCCTGATGTCTCAGGGTTATTGTAGGCTCCAGCCTCTGAGGTTCCTTGTGAGTATTCCAAATAAGCAGAAAAGGTAAGCTAGGCCAATAGGTTATCAAGGTGCGATGGAGAGTGGAAACTGCATTGTGGAAAGATTTCCATTGGAGTGCTTCGGTAGTCTTAGATATATAGTTTTTTTTTTCATTTATAGAGATAATTGAATCATGATCATTTCTCTCTCTGTCTCTCTACACGCCTCCCCCCCCCCACTCTCTCTCTCGTTCTCTTAAACACACACTCACATAACCAATCAACCAACCAAAACACTGCATTTGAAATTGTTTGATTCCCCCATTAAATAAGACAAATGAGTACATATTTGCTTAAATCGACTACCAGACATTTTTAAAATTTATTTTTCTTTTTATTTGTAGGGGTGACACTGGTTAACAAAATTATATAGGTTTTAGGTGCACAGTTTCACAACAAATCATCAGTACACTGTATTGTGTGTTCACGAGCCTCAGTTGAGTCACCATTTATCCCCCTATTCCCTCCTTCACCTCCCCTGACCCTTCCCCCTGTCAGTTAGCACACTGTTGTCCATTTATATGGGTGTTTTCTCTTTTTTATAAAATTATTTTTTGCTCAATCCCTCTACCCACCCTCTAGCCCCAAGCCTACCTTCCCACCCCTGATAGCTGTCAGCTGGCTATCTATGAGTTTGTCTCTATTTTGCTTGTTCATTTTGTTGATTAGATTTCCCATATGAGTAAAATAATAGGGCACTTGTCGTTTTTTGACTGGCTTATAATTTTTAACCAGATTTTTATTATTTCTTTATATTAGGTGAAACTATGTGTAATTACCAATATTTGGCCATTTTTAACATGCCATGCGACCTAATTTCGTAAGGTTCACACTAAATGAATGATTTTTAAGGCAACTCATAAAATTATGGTTTTAATAGTTATAGAGAAAGATAGATATTTATGTAAAACTTAAAGTACTATACTAATAATGTATTCAATTTATACTTAGTAAGCACCTACTATGCCTATATTATTCTAGTTATTTAGAATATAATCGAAACATATCAGACATGTTGTGATTTCCTACTCTCATAGGATTTATATTCTAGTGGTGAAGACACTAGAAAGTAAATAATTGAAATATAATTATAATGTAAATATTGGATGAGTTCTATGAAGAGAAATAAAGCAGGAAAAGGGGAAGGTGACAGCTAGGGTGGAGTTACTATTGGTTGGTTGGGCTCTGTTACCTAGGGCTGTGAACACAGGCTTCTCTGAGGAGATGGCATTGGATTAAAGACCTGAATGAATGAGGGTGAGATCCGTGTGAAACGGGGAAACAAGTCCAAGGACTGCAAGCCTGTAAAGGAACTCAGGTGTTTGAAGAATTGCAGGAAAGCCATTGTGATTAAAACTCTTTTTAAAAATATATTTTATTGATTTTTTTACAGAGAGGAAGTGAGAGGGATAGAGAACTAGAAACATCGATGAGAGAGAAACATTGATCAGCTGCCTCCTGCACACTCCCCACTGGGGTTGTGTCCACAACCAAGGTACATGCCCTTGACTGGAATCAAACCTGGGACCCTTGAGTCTGCAGGCTGACGCTCTATCCGCTGAGCCAAACCGGTCAGGGCATTGTGACTAAATTTTATTGAGCAAGGAAGAGATTAATAGGAAAAGAGAAGGGAGAAATAGGTAGGAACAAAGTCATAAAGCTACTTCAAAAAAAAATTTTTTTTGGATACTGTTCTAAAAGAAATAGAAAGTCACTGAAATATTTGGAACAGAGTTACATGAACGGATTTGTTTTAAACAACACCCCTCTGTTTGTTGTATGAAGGCTATGTACTGGAGGAGTAAGAGTGGAAATGTAGGTTTCTTGAGAGACTAGCCCAGCAAGCATGGAAATGGAAATTAGTATGCATTACTAACAAGTGAATACGATGCACCAAGGCTTTTTCTCACATTTTAGTTTTTTAAAAAGTTACTTGTTTTTTAAGTTGTAGTCCATGTATATAGAATATGATTAGTCTAAATCTTTGTTTGCAGTTCTTTTTCATTTCTATTTTAAATAAGATCCTACAGTTTATATGCGTGTGTGTGTGTGTGTGTGTGTGTGTGTGTTTGTACGAATATGTCCTTTTGTCTGAAAGGCTATATTTTATTAACTTCATATATATAAACTATGATGTGCATGTATTAACTAAGTAATATACTTAAAATATAATGTCAGTGTCTATTCAGTTATTAATTCTTCTGGGCTTTTTGATGATGTTACTGGCTATCATATATATACCTTTTATAATCAGAATCCACTTAATTAAATTGGAAATTGATATAATTCCTGGACCAGGGTGGTTTGCTGATACATATTTTTTACTATAAGAGAAATAAGTATCATCCTTGATATGTAAAGTCTTAAACTTATTTGTTGAGAAATATATAAGCTTTTTTTATTCATTGTTTTGATCACAATTCGTACACCAATAGTTAGATGAATGATATGTGAAATATCAATTTCAGTAATCTAATGAGAAATTTGACACAAAATGAAGTTTTATTTTTCTTTGCTAGACTTCAGAAGGGCTCATGGTGGAATGGGGATAATGCTGTGTCTAAGGAAAATGTGGGTTCTGGTTTGGAGGTTATTCTACTAGAATTGCCATTTCAGTGTCAGTCCTTCTGAGTCCTCATTAGAAAATGGTAGTTTGAGTAAATAATTTAAAAGTTCTTTCCAGTTTAAAATATATGCAGTTTTCATTTAGATAAATCATAAAAGAGGGAAAAGACTGAAAAAGCAGATCAATTGATAGAAATAGAAGATTATGTGTATTAAGTCTGCTTTCATTATTAACTTGCTGTAGTATATTTTGTGTTTCATGCATTAATGTAATCACAACCTCCAGTTCCCAAATGATAGAGCAATTTCAGAACCAAAAAAAAAAAAAAAAATCTTTGTAAAGTTCTTGGCAAAAAAACCAAAAAATAAAAAGTAACACACACTTAAGAATTGAAAACTAATAGAAATGATAATAGTAATAAATATATTTATATCTTTTAAAAATTAAATATGCTTTTCTTGATTTTAGAGAGGGGAGGGAGAGGGAGAGAGAGCAACATCAGTGATGAGAAAGAATCATTGATCAGCTGCCTGTTGGGAATGGAGCCCACAACCTGGGCATGTGTCCTGACCTTCTGGGCATGGGTCAATACTCAATCACTGAGCCACACTGGTTGGGCTATATATTTGTATCTTTATAGAATATTTTAATATGAATTTACTTATTTAAATTACCTAACTGGTGTTCTTTTAAAACTAAAAATAAACATTAAAATTATATAGAAAAGAAGAAGCCCTGACTGGTTTGGCTGAGTGGATGGAGCATCGGCCTGTAGGATCCCAGGTTCGATTCCAGTCAAGGGCATGTACCCTGGTTGCGGGCATATCCCCAGTAGGGGGTGTGCAAGAGGCAGCTGATTGATGTTTCTCTCTCATTGATGTTTCTAACTCTCTATGCTTCTCCCTTCCTCTCTGTAAAAAAAAAATCAATAAAATATATTTTTAAAAAAAGAATAGAAACCAGTATTGTAACCATCCATGCTTACATAGTTATGTTAATTTAACATTTGATTTACTGCTGCATCAACATAACTAAATAGAAAGTCAAAACTAATCTGAGTTTTCATTTAATATATAAGGAAAGGTTGTTTCATCTATTTAGTGAAAAAAAGGAGGCTTGCTTATTAAATAATTCTTCTTGGGACATTTGAATGCCTATTAAAAGATAAAAAGCTAGCAGAGAAAATAGTTGAAAGAAATATATCAAATACCATTATTATATGTTTAGTTCTTGTGAATTTATAAGAAAAATATTTAAATTTGAATAGAAAAATTGATAAGGAATGTGAGGAAAGGAACTTCATATACCAAGAAATACAAATGGAAATCAACACAACACATAAGTTAGCTCTAGACATCCTGGTAGTCAGGACAACATGAGACCGTAATAACCTGATAAATGAAGACACCTTTTATGCATATACATACATGTTTAAAGGGCATATGTAAGAAATAGTGACAGAAGAGTGAACAATGGCCTTAACAATGGCCTTGTTAGGAACACTTTTGGTTATTTTGAGATATTTCCCTTTAATAATTCAAGGACTTAATATTAAAATGTAATGTGGTTGGGCTTTTGTGAGAGCAGTATTATTCATCTGACCATCCAATGCTAATTATCAATTAAAAGAAAGCTCCATCTCCTTCCTAAAAAATACATTTTACTGATTTCAGAGAGGAGGGGAGAGAGAGAGAGAGAGAAACATCAATGATGAGACAGAATCATTGGTTGGCTGCCTCTTTCATGCCCCCTACTGAGGATCAAGCCCACAACCCAAGCATGTGCCCTTGACTGGAATCAAACCCGGGACCCGTTAGTCTGCAGGCTGACACTCTATCTGCTGAGCAAAACCAGCTGAGGCCTGACCACCCTTTTGATGTGCCTACAATCTCAGCTGCACTTTTGACAAAGCTTGGATAATAATCAGATTAGAGGAAAATCTGGTGAGTGCCTTGAATGCAATACTTTGATATTAAAGATCAGTTTGCTTCAGCAGGATGAGGGGTTTTAATTTTGTTATAATTATGAAAGGACAGATGTATTGTTTAATCCTACATTTTGAATTTGTTTTCAGTCCTGCACAAATGTATTTCCTAAGAATATAGTGAAAATTTACTTAAAATTTTTGAAATTATGTATTGGATGTGTTCATATTTGATTTATAAGTAAAACTAGAGGCCTGGTGCACAAAAATTTGTGCATGGAGGTGGGGGGTGCCTCATCCCGGCCTGTGCACTCTCGCAGTCTGGGACCCCTTGGGGGATGTACACCTGTTGGCTTAGCCTGTTCCCCAGGGGATCGGGCCTAAGCTAGTAGTCAGACATTTCTCTGGCAGCCCCGGAGCCCTTGGGGGATATCCATTTGCCAGTGGGGAGCAGGCCTAAGCTGCAGTTGGACATCCTTAGTGGTGCTGAGGAGGTGGGAGAGGGCCCTACTACCACTGCTTTGCTGGCAGCTGTCAGCCTGGCTTGTGGCTGAGCAGAGCTCCCCCTGTGGGAGTGCACTGACCACCAGTGGGGCAGCTCCTGCATTGAGCATCTGCCCCCTGGTGGTCAGTGTGTGTCATAGTGACCAGTCATTCCCAGTTGTTCTGCTGTTAGGGTCAGTTTGCATATTATCCTTTTATTATATAGGATAGTCAAAATTTCTTAATTTTTACTTGAGTGCTTCTGCCAAAATATATGCAAATATTTGTCAACATGATTTCTCACATTTGGATATTTTGAGATTCTTAGACAGTTGGATTTTTATTTTTTTTTATCTGGAAATTTTCACACTAACAATGCCAAATGGAGTAAATTTAAGAAATAATGTCATTGATTAACATTTATTACAACTTATATTTTGATTTAGGATAAATTATTTTAATCAATAGTTTTAGAATAAATTAAAGTATCTAATAAATTTTCTGTCAAGTACAATCTATAAAAGTAACAGTTTTTTAAAAAATATATTTTATTGATTTTTTACAGAGAGGAAGGGAGAAGGATAGAGACTTAGAAAACACTGACTGGTGAGAGAGAAACATCGATCAGCTGCCTCCTGCACACCTCCTACTGGGGATGTGCCTGCAACCAAGGTACATGCCCTTGACTGGAATCGAACCTGGGACCTTTCAGTCCGCAGGCTGATGCTCTATCCACTGAGCCAAACCGGTTAGGGCAAAGTAACAGTTTTTTAAGTTAAGTTACACAGAGAGGCTTTTAAAGTATTGTTTGAAAATTTAAAATTTAAATCACTTAGTGTTAAGGGTAGAATGCTTTGAATATAGTAATCCTTTCCACATATTTCAGATGTCTTTAATAAATACTTCAAAATATATAAAAAAGGGAACTATCTGATAGGAAGACTTTGAACATGATTTTCTTGAAGTACTAAGGCTAATCATACAAAGATAAACTTTAGACTAAAACTGAAAATGGCAACATTTCCCAATTTGAAAAAATGTAAGGGAAATTAAAGAACATCATGACTTCACTCTTTGCTCTTTATAAATTGTTCTGGTAAATATGCTCTTCAGTACATTGACTAATAGACTCCCAAATATTACTAAGCCTGTTAAAAGCTATCCTGTATAGCAGGTTAGGTTTGTAATTACTTGAAGAGTACATACTGTAGTTCATGGCCTTCTAAAGCAGAAAGCGAGAGAAATCTGGAAATCACAAGTGTTAAACAGTGGCAAGAAACTTTGTAGCTCTAGTAACAATAGACTTAGAGCGTGAATGTAAAAAAAAAGACGAGTCATAATGGAGTCTTTGTTTAAATGAATTTGCAGTATGTTTGAGAATGAACCTCATAAAATGTCATAGTATATTATTTGTAGCATTGCCCTCTTTGATTTCATGGAGTTTTAGAAATGTGGCAGATTGAAAGCCTATGACTATGCCAAAGATTTGGGGGCTTCAAAAATCACATCAAGGATGTGATTCTGGTCTACGGGAAATTTCAGGATCAGCTACAGAGCTTCCAGTCCAGAATCCAACTGGCTTACAGTGTGGTGTTCACAGCGAAAACATTATTTTACTAGTAAGTGGCACCCATGAGTGTGGCAATAACTATGCAAGGTTTTTCATCATTGCCTAATTAATTCATTTTAACCTTTTTAATGTGAAGTTTATGATACTTTATATATAGTGTTTTACAAATACACCCCTCCCCAAAAGAAAAAAATTAAATTAAATAGAAGAAAAAAGAAAACTATAAAATGAAGAAAAGAAAGAAAGAGAGAGGGAAATGGAGGGAAGATGGAAGGTAGAAAGAAATAGGGAGAGGAACAGAGAGAAGGGAGGAGGAGTATTTATGTTTTGTGTATAGCTTAGCCAGTTATTACTGATGTGATGTTTAACAAAATAGTAAACATCACTGGGCCTCAATTTTCTGTGTAAAAAGAAGAGATACTACTTGATAACTTTTAAAGTAACTTTCTGTTCTTGGTTTTGATCCCATGACAATGTCTAAGTCTCCTTTCCCACTGTTCTTTTCACATGTTCTGTACTTCAGTCACACCTCACTACTTCTTAGCAGTCTCTTTCCCTTTTGAAGATTAATCATTGCACAGTTTTTTCATATCCTGTGGAAATTCCACTTAATTATGGTTGTTGACTCAGTTGCCTCTCTATAGCTTTCTTGTTTCTTGTTTTGCTGAAATTAATTGCTTCTCTGTCTGCACTACTGTAGTATTTCTTGGTTTATACCTCTCTTATAACTCTTAAGGTATTTTATCATTAATTATGTGTAATAATGTCTTTGAAGGCAGAGGTCAAATGGGTTTCAGTCTTCTATTTTTAATAGCTACTAGTAGCTCTTGGTTATATTAGGCAGTCAAATTAGTTGAATGGAATTGGAGAAAATAATTGATCTGCTGCCTCCTGCACACCCCCTACTGGGGATCAAGCCCAAAACCTGACTGTGAATTGAACTGTGATCTCCAGGTTCATAGGTTGACGCTCAACCACTGAGCAACACCAGCCAGGCATAATGTTTTTAAAGAGATCAACTGAAAGACTTGCATGCATGCAAATGAGCATAATCAATGGACACAAGAAACTGGGGGGTAGGGGAGGAGGGGGGAAGGTCAAGAGAAAAAAATGGAGACCTTCCTAACACTCGTTGTAATACTTTAAGCAATAAAACAAAATTTTAAAAAAAGATTATTTGTTTCTTTTGTCTTATGGAAGTTAGCCATATAAACCTCCCTTTCTTGGAGGCAGCATGTTGTGGTAGGGAGAAAGTACAGAATAAAATCTAGATTTTCACTCCATCTTTAAAGCTGAATTATTGTGTGAACCTGGAAAAATTATTATTTTTTCTGAGACCACATTATTCATTTCTGATGGAGGGTGCTACCTACCTCTCAGATTTTTTAAAAGAAAGATGAAATAATGTATTTACTGTGACTGACCAGAGGATGTGCCTTCCAAGTGTTATTTTTTTAAATTACTCATTTAGTAAATTTTAGCATCTTCATTCTTACTACTTATTGTTTTATGTTATTTTATATTGTTTTATATTGTTTTATGTTATGCTTCCTATGAAAGCACTCTT
>PVJC01036620.1:0-17639 GCA_004026665.1 Murina feae | reverse complement strand
CCTCCATAGCTCCCCTTCACTCAGTTCCCATCCCATCCCCTGCCCTTACCCCCACCCCCCAACTATCCTCGTCCATAGGTGTATGATTTTTGGCCAGACTCTTCCTGCACCCCCCACACTCCCTTCCCCCTGAGAATTATCAGTCCACTCCCTTTCTATGCCCCTGATTCTAATCTATTCACCAGTTTATTCTGTTCAGATTTTTTTTATTGACTTAATTTTTAGGCTCACTTGTTGATAGATGTATATTTGTTGTCACTTTGTTGTTCATAATTTTTGTCTTTACCTTTTTCTTCTTCCTCCTCTCCTTAAAGAATATCCTTATGAAGAGGACATTCAGAAAGCCAAGAGACATATGAAAACATGCTCAAAGTCACTAATCATCCGAGAGATGCAAATCAAAACAACAATGAGGTACCATCTCACACCTGTCAGAATGGCTATCATCCACAAATCAACAAACGACAAGTGCTGGAGAGGATGCGGAGAAAAAGGAACACTGGTGCACTGCTGGTGGGAATGCAGACTGGTGCAGCCACTGTGGAGAACAGTATGGAGTTTCCTCAAAAAATTAAACATGGATCTCCCTTTTGACCCTGTGATCCCACTTCTGGGAATATACCCTAAGAAACCAGAAACGCCCATCGGAAAGGACATATGCATCCCTATGTTCATAGCAGCACAATTTACCATAGCTAAAATATGGAAACAGCCTAAGTGCCCATCAACAGATGAATGGATTAGAAAACTGTGGTACATCTAACACAATGGAATACTATGCTGCTGTAAAAAGGAAGGAGTTCTTAGCATTTGCGGGCGTATGGATGGAGTTGGAGAACATAATGCTAAGTGAAATAAGCCAGTCAATGAAAGAAAAATACCACATGTCCTCACTCATCTATGGATAATAATAACCATTATAAACTGGTGAACAAAAATAGATTCAGAGGCAGAACAACATCAAACAGACTGTCAAATTACAGCAACAAGGACAGGGACACGGCGGGGGGGTAACAGATCAGACATGGGACTTTTGTGTATGCATTTAAGCATAACCAATGGACATAAAACACTGGGGGGTAGGGGAGGCGGGGGGGAGGGCAGGGAGAAAATGAGATATATGTACTAATCTTTGTAAAGCTTTATGTAATAATAATTTTAAAAAAATAAAAAAATAAAAAAAGATCAATAAAAAATTTTTAAAAAGGAAAAAAAAATACATTTTACTATACCTTTGCTAAATTAATGTTTTACAATTTAAAAGTTTCTTTAAAAATAAATTTAGGGTTCTACCTGGTTTAGCTCAGTGGATAGAGCATTGGCCTGTGGACTGAAGAGTTCCGGGTTCCATTCTACTCTCCCTTATCATTGATGTTTCTATTGCTCTTTCCCTCTCCCTTCCTGTATGAAATCAATAAAAATATTTTTTTTAAATTAATTAAGGGAACAAACACAGTTTCCAGTAAGCTTTTGTGTAACTCTGAAAACATCTTTTGTTTACTTACAGATTAAGAGTGTATTATACTGCAACTAGAAGCCTAGTGCACAAAAATTTGTGCACTCGGTGCCGGGGGGTCCCTCGGCCAAGCCTGGCCTGTGTCCTCTCACAATCTGGGACCCCTCAGGGGATGTCTACCTACTGGCTTAGGCCTGCTCCCTGGAGGATCAGACCTAAAGTGGCAGTCAGACATCCCTCTTGGCAGCCTGGGAGCCCTTGGGGGATGTCCACTTGCCAGCAGGGAGCAGGCCTAAGCTGAAGTCAGACATCCTTAGTGCTACTGAGTAGGTGGGAGAGTCTCCCGCCACTGCCCCTGTGCTGGCAGCTGGCAGCCTGGTTTGTAGCTGAGCAGAGCTCCCCCTGTGGGAGTGCACTGACCATCAGGGGGCAGCTCCTGCATTGAGTGTCTGCCCCTGGTGGTCAGTGTGTGTCATAGTGACCAGTTATTCCCAGTGGTTCTGCTGTTAGGGTCAATTTGCATATTACCCTTTTATTATATAGGATAATGCATCTAGATTGTATATTAGACACTGGACATATTGTTAATGAAGTTCCCATCATTTGGTTCAGAAATATTAATTCTGTATAACTCTGTATATGACATCTTAGGAAAATATTCTTTTGTTAATTGTTAAATGAAGATGGTTATATTCAAAATTTTAAATATGACAAAGTAACTTTAAAAGTGCTATGAATATAATAATTTCTATACTTTATAATGTTTAATGTCATTGTATTCCCGATGAATGATTATATAAACAAGCTGTGCTAGCTTGATTTGCCCACTTTTATTTCTCTTAAGGTTACTCTTAAGATTGTAGATCTACTGAGAGCTGTGATCCGGAAATGATTCCTGCAGCGCGGGCCGCGTGGATCTTCTACTGGGGAACCCTTCCCACTGCCGCTGTGATGACCAAAATAAAGGGAGATCTGGAGGGAGGCTCAGGCGGAGGCGTGCTCCAGGGAGCGCACTTACCAGGAGCTGCTGGTGAATCTGAACCCTATCGCACAACCCCTGGCTTCTCGCTGCCTCACTCAGAAACTCTACAAATGAATCAAGAAAGCCGTGAAACAGAAGCAGATTTGGCACGGAGTGAAGGAGGTTCACAAGTTTGTCAACAAAGGCGGGAAAGGGATCATCATTTTGGCAGGAGACACATTGCCCATTGAGGTATACTGCCATCTCCCAGTTATGTGTGAGGACGGAATTTGCCCTATGTCTATATCCCTTCTAAAACGGACCTGGGTGTAGCTGCAGGCTCCAAGCGCCCCACCTGCGTGATAATGGTCAAGCCCCATGAGGAGTACCAGGAGACCTATGACGAGTGCCTGGAGGACGTGCAAGCCCTGCCCCCGCCCGTGTGAAGGACTTGGGCAGCAACCTGGGCACCTGCTCCAGAAGCTGTTGGGCGGGCAGGGAGCCAGCTGGCTGCCCTCTGCTGCTCATACTCACAGCCTCTCCTAGTCTTCTGAGGCCTGTGTTTTTCCCAGGCAGCTCCAACAGCATCTTCTCCATCAGTGTTATTTCCTGTTGAGTTTCCTGGCAGTCAGTTTCAAGAATGAGGTGTGAAGGAAGTAAATACTAAGACTAAAATGTGAAAAGAAAAAAAAAAAGATTGTAGATCTACTTAGGCAATATCATCTATGCCCTATTTAAATCATTTGCCTGCTAAAATTGTTTCTGGCCCGGCTGGTGTGGCTCAGTGGTTGAGCATTGGCCTATGAACCAGGAGGAGGTTAAGATTCAATTCCTGGTCAGGGTACATGTGTGGGTTGTGGGCTCGATCCCCAGTAGTGGCCTGCAGGAGGCAGCCAATAAATGATTCTCTCATCATTAATGTTTCTATCTCTCCCTCTCCCTTCCTTTCTGAAATCAATAAAAATATTTTTAAAAAGTAAAATACAAGTGTTTTTGGGAATATAAATGACTTTCAATATTTGAATGTCTACTTGAAGGCAGTAAATTTAGTGTCATCCTTGTACTAAATCAGGAATTGTAGAGTTGTGTCTTTTGAACCTATGGACCATAGAAAAACCCTAGATTCTACTATTAAATATGTGAAAGAAACTCAATGGAGTAAGCTACCAGGGTTTTCCCCCAGTTCTTATAAGTCATTTACAGAATTTTTAATGTGCCAAATTATGTCAGACTCTATGCATGTATTAATAATACTGTTTTAAAAACAAAATACTAGTAAACAAATGACTTTTTCAAGGCTACAATGTAGTGAAAGAGTCAGACAACAAAAACTTTATAAGACAGTTTGAAAATGCTATGGCAGGGTGCTAAAAGAACATAGCAGGAAGTTCCTAATTGTGCCTGAGGTGGCTTAGACAAGATGCTGATTGAATTAAGACTTAGGTTTTTATGTAAATTTCTAGGGAAATTTTGGGGTAGGATAAGAGAATGCAAAGGATATTCCAGGCAGGAAGCAGCATTTGCAAAAGCAAAGAGTTTCAGTGTCTGGTATATTATTTTTTAAAACCCATTAAATATTTAGGTATAGTAAGTAAACAGGAGCCTTCTCTGAAAGGCAAAGTCCAGGTCAAAAAGTATCTTCAATGAAATTCTATAATTAAAAATGTTGCTCTGAATAAGACACATTTCAAACATTTTAATGGTGGCCATAGAATAACTTTTCATTGAGCTATCATATATATAGAGCAAAATGAATTAAGTGTATAACTCTATGAATTTTTAATATGTGAACACCTTTTAAACTATCACCCAGATTAAGATTTAGAACATTTTCACCACTCCAGGTTCTCTCATACCCCTTCCCTCTCTATAACCGCCTCTCATCCATGAAACCACTATTCTGGTTTATATTACCACTAATATAAAATTTGTGCACTCATGGGGGGGGGTCCCTCAGCCCAACCTGTGCCCTCTCACAGTCTGGGACCCCTCAGGGGATGCCCACCTGCTGACATGCCTGGCCAGCCTGGGTGAGGGGCTGAGGGCCATTTTCAGGCTGCCCATAGTCCCTTCAGGGTTCAGGTCCCTACTGGGGTACCTGGCCAGCCTGGGTGAGGGGCTGAGGGCTGTTTTCAGGCTTCCCATAGCTTTCATTGACCCAAGGTCCCAGTGAGGCTGGCTGGAATCAGGTTTCTGGAGTTTATTTATCTTCTATAATTGAAACTTTGTTACCTTGAGCAGAGGCCTAGACAGGTAATGAAGTCTCCTGTTTGCTTCAACTTCGTGGCTTCTATTATTGAAACATTGTTGCCATGAGCAGAGGCTCAGCCAGCCTAGGCAGGCAGTTGCAACAGAAGCCTGCTGTTTGCTTTAGCTCCGTGGCTGCTGGCCTCCATCTTGGCTGGGTTAATTTGCATACAGCCACTCTGATTGGCTGGGGGCATGGCTTGGCTGGCAGGCATGGCTTAGGCATCTC
The DNA here is from genome assembly GCA_004026665.1 of Murina feae. NCBI lineage: Eukaryota > Metazoa > Chordata > Mammalia > Chiroptera > Vespertilionidae > Murina > Murina feae. Next base: position 12,746 of record PVJC01036620.1, on the reverse strand, counting down.
AGAGTGATGGTTAATTTGCATATTACTCTTTTATTAGAGTAGATTGTAAATCAGGTGACTGTACGTGTGAATTAATTTCTATTCTGTACCAATATTGGTCTGCATGTCTATTGTCTTAGTTCAGACTGCTTTAACAAATTACCATAGATGGGGTGATTTAAACAACCAACATTTGTTTCTCACAGTCCTGGAGGCTGGGAAGTCCAAGATCATGATGGTCACAGACCCAGTGTCTGGTGAGATCCTGCTTCCTCATTTGGCAGATGGCTGTGTTCCTCTTGTAGCCTTTCATGGTGGAGAGGAGAGAGAGGGAGTAAGCACCTCTATATCTTATTTAAATTTTTAAAAATCATCACCAAGAATATGTATTTTTTCAATTGATTCTAGAGAGAGCTCCTATCTCTTCTTATAAGAACCTAAATATCATTCACAAGTACTCCATCCACAAGACCTAATTACCTTACAAAGGTTCCGCCTCCTAATACTGTCAAATTGTGAGTTAGGATTTCAACATATTTCTGGATTGTCCATTTAATTTTTAAAAATAAATTATGACTCTTGAAGTTCTCCACCTTTTTACCCACTTTTTAAAAATCTCTTCTTTGATTTTTTTAGAGTGTTTAAAATATATATATTTTTTTATTTCAGAGAGGAAGGGAGAGGGAGAGAGAGAAACATCAATGATGAGAATAATTGATCAGCTGCCTCCTGCATGACCCCAGGCCCCAAACCCAGGAATGTGCCCTTGACTGGAATCAAACCCTAGACCCTCCAGTCCACAGGCTGACACTTTATCCACTGAGCCAAACCAGCTAGGGCTCTCCTTTGATTTTGAAAAACATGTACTTGTCGGCTCATTCCAACATTTGGATCATCTGTTGTTCAAGGTCTGTTAGTTTGTTTGTCTTTGTATGGCTCCCCCTCTCCTTCCCTCCCTCCCTTCCTTCTTTTCTTCCATTCTTTTTTATTGTTGACACTATTACAGGTATCTCCATTTCACCCACCTTTTGCCCACCTCAACCCAGCTCCTGCCCCTCCTCCCTCTGGCCATCACCACTCTGTTGTCTGTGTCTATGGGTTATGCATATATGTTCTTTGGCTAATCCCTTCACCTTATTTCATCCCGGCTACTTTCCCCCACCTTTCCTTTTGACAGCTGTCAGGCTGTTCCATGTATCCATGCCTCTGATTCTGTTTTGTTGATCATTTTATTTTGTTCATTAGATTTCACATATAAGTAAAATCATACAGTATTTGTCTTCCTCTGACCGGTTTATTTCACTTAGTATAATAATCTCTAGGTCCATCTATGCTGTCACCAAAGGTAAGAGTTCCTTCTTTTTTATGGATCCATAGTATTCCACTGTGTAAATGTAACACAGGTTTTTTGTCCACTCATCTACTGATGGGTACTGGGGCTGTTTCCAGATCTTGGTATTGTAAATAACATTACTATGAACATAGGGGTGTGTATAATCTTTCTAATGTGTGTTGTGAGATTCTTAAAATATATTCCCAGTTTCATGTTTAATGTTTTGAGGAAACTTCATATTGTGTTCCACAGTGGCTGCACCAGTCTGCATTTCTACCAGTAGTGCACTAGGGTTCCCTTTTCTCCACATCATAGCCAGCACTTGTTTGTTGATTTATAGATGATAACCTTTCTGGCAAGTGTGAGGTGATATCTGATTATGGTTTTAATTTGCATCTCTCTGATGATTAGTGATGTTGAGCATTTTTTTCATATATCTACTGTCCATCTGTATGTCCTCTTTGAAAAAATGTCTAAGTCCTCTGTCCATTTTTTTTTTATTTTTGTCAATCCTCACTAGAGGATATTTTTCCATTGATTATTAGAGAGAGTAGAAGGAAGTAGGAGAGACATAGAAAAAGAAACAGTGATGTGAGAGAGACACATTGATTGGTTGCCTCCTGTATGGGCCCCGACCATGGCCAGGGATCGAGCCTGCAACTGAGGTACACGCCCTTGATCAGAATTGAACCCAGGACCCTTCAGTCTGTGGGCTGACACTCTATCCGTTGAGCCAAACTGGCTAGGGCTCTGCCCATTTTTTAATTGGATTGTTTGTCTTCCTGGTGTTGGGTTGTGTAAGTTCTTTGTATATTTTGGAAATTAACCCATTATCAGATGTATCGTTGATGAATACATTCATCCATACAGTGTATTCACTTTTCATTTTGGTTTCTTTTGCCAAGCATTTTGGAAGCTTTTTCGTTTGATGGAGTCTCATTTGTTTACTTTTTCTTTATTTCTGTTACCCTACAGGTCATAATGACGAAAATATTGCCACAAAAAAATGTCTGAGATTTTACTGCTTATGTTTTCTTCTAGGATTTTTATAGTTTCAAGACTTACATTTAAGTCCTTTATTCATTTTGACTTTATTCTAGTATATGGTATAAGTTAGTACTCTGATGTTGTTTTTTTGTTTGTTTGTTTCTTTTCTTGTACCTGTCCAATTTTCCCAGCACCATTTATGGAAGAGACTGTCTACCCCATTGTATGCTCTTGTCTCCTTTGTCTTATATTAATTGACCATATAGGTGTGGTTTGATTTCTGGGCTCTCTGTTCCATTCCATTGATCTAAATGCCTGTTCTTAAGGCCTGTACCAGGCTGTTGGATTACTGTGGCCTGATACTGTAATTTGGTAACAGGTATTGAGATACCTCAACTTTGTTCTTCTTTCTCAAGATTGCTGAGGCTATTCAGGGTCTTTTTTGGTTCTATATAAATTTTTGGAATATTTGTTCTAGATCTGTGAAATATGCCACTGGAACTTAATAGTAATTGTGATGAATCTATAGACTGCTTTGGGTAATAAGGACATTTAAATGATGTTAATTCTTCTAATCAATGAACATGGTATATGCTTACACATATTTGTATCTTCCTCAATTTCTTTCTCAATCTACTATAGTTTTACATATATAGATCTTTTATCTTCTTGGTTAAATTTATTTCTATGTACCTTTTTGTTGTTGCAATAGTAAATGGGATTGTTTTCTTAGTTTATCTTCTTGATAGTTCATTATTGGTGTATAGAAATGCCACCAATTTCTGAATATTAATTTTGTAATCTGCTACTTTGCTGAATCCATTTATTAGATCTAGTAGCTTTTTGGTAGAGTCCTCAGGGTTTCCTATGTACCACATCATGTCATCTGCAAATAATGACAATTTTATTTCTTTCTTTCCAATTTGGATGCCTGTTACTTCTACTTCTAGTCTGATTGCTGTGGCTAGGACTCTCAGTACTATACTGAATAAGAGTGGTGAAAGTGGACCTCCCTGTATTATTGCTGATCTTTAGGGAAACACTTTTAGTTTTTCCCCATTGAGTATAATGTTGGCTGTGTGTTTGTCATATATGGCCTTTGTTATGTTACTAAAGGCCCATCGCATGATTAAGTTGTGCATATGTAAGGTCCCCTAGACCTAGCCTGCCATCAGGGCCATGTCTGCCATCCTGCAACACCTTGCATGCTCCATGGACGCTGCCAGTACCCTGCCCCACCTGTTGCAAGAGCCACTGCTCATTTGGTCATAATGCCATTATGGCGTCACGACTATAGGACTTCATGATATAGATGTCCCCTCTGTTCCCACCTTGCTGAGAGATTTTATCATAAACTAGAGGCCTGGTGCACAAAAGTCATGCATGGGGGCAGGGAGTCCCTCAGCCCGGCCTGCATCCTCTCCAATCCAGGACCACTTGGGGGATGTCCAGCTGCTCCCTTAACTGCTCCCTTGCCCAAAGGGATGGGGCCTAAACAGGCAGTCGACATCCCTCTTGCAATTCAGAAGTGCTGGCTCCTAACCATTCGCCCGCCTGCCTAATCACCCCTAACCACTCTACCTGCCTGCCTGATCACCCCTAACTACCTCTGCTTGCTGGCCTGATCACCTCCTAACTGCCCCCCTGCCGGCTTCATCATCTCCTAACTGCTCCCCTGCTGGCCTGCCTGATGGCCCCTAACTGCCTCTGCTTGCTGGCCTGATCGCCCCCTAACTGGTCCCCTGCCAGCTTAGTCACTCCCTAACTGCCCCCCTGTCAGCTTGGTCACCCCCTAACTGCTCCCCTGCCTGCCGGCCTGATTACCCCTAACTGCCTCTGCTTACTGGCCTGGTTGCCCCCTAACTGGTCCCCTAATGGCTTGGTCATCCCCTAACTGCCCTTCTGCCAGCCTGGTCACCTCTAAGTGCCCTCCTGCTGGCCTGGTCACCTCCTAACTGCCCCCCGACAGCCTGGTTCCCCTTTAACTACTCCTGTGCTGGCCTAGTCACCCTTTAACTGTCCCCCTGCCAGTCTGGTCACCCCCTAACTGTCTGAAAGTAAGTTGGACATCTGGAAGATGTCCAGTCAACCTGGTCTAATTAGCATATTACCCTTTTATTATTATAGATGAGTGCTGGATTTTGCCAAATGCTTTTCTGCATCTATTGATAAGATCATGTAGTTTTTATTCTTCATTTTGTTAATGTGGTGTATCACATTTATTGATTTGCAGATATTTTGCCAATCTCTCATCCCTAGAATAAACCCCCTTTGATTATGATGTGTGATCTAAGGTATTGCCAGATCTGGTATGCTAATATATTGTTGAGGATTTTAGCATCTATGTTCATCAGGGATATTGGTCTATAATTTTCTTTCTTTCTAGTGTTAATCTGGTTTGGGAATTAGGATAGTGCTTGCCTTGTAAAATGAACTTGGGATACTTTCCTCTTCTTGAGTTTTTTTGGAATAGTTTGTGAAGGATAGGTGTTAGTTCTTCTTTGAATGTTTGGTAAAATTCATCTGTAAAATCATCCAGTTCTGGACTTTTGTTTGTTGGAAGTTATTTTTAATTACTGCTTCAATTTAATTAGTTGTAATTTGTCTATTCAGATTCTCTAATTATTCCTGATTTCATTTTAGAAGTTTTATATGTTTCTAGGAATTTATCCATTTATTCTAGATTGTCCAATTTGTCGGCATATAATTGTTCATAATATTTTTCTTACAATCCTTTGTATTTCCTTGGTGTCAGTTGTTACTTCTCCTTTTTCATTTCTTATTTTATTTATTTAGGTTATCTCTCTTTTTTTCTTGATGCATCTGGTTAAATGTTCTTCAATTGTGTTTATCTTTTCAAAGAACTAGTTCTCTGTTTCATTGATCTTTCATATCGCTTTGTTAGATTCTATTTTTAAATTTCTGCTCTTTATTATTTCCTTCCTTCTGCTCACTTTGGGCTTTGCTTGGTGTTTTCTTCCAGTTCTTTTAAATGTAAAGCTAGATTGTTCATTTGCATTTTTTCTTGTTTTCTGAAGTAGGCCTATAATAATATGAATTTCCCTGTAACGACTGCTTTCAATATATCCCATAGATTTGGGTTATTGTGTTCTTATTTTCATTTGTTTCAAAGTATCTTTTGATTTCTTCTTTGATCTCCTTGTTAATCCATTCATTGTTTAGTAATGTTATTTAGCCCCTATGACTTTGTGTATTTTTCATTTTTGTTCCTATCATTGATTTTTAGTTTCATACCATTATGGTCAGAGAAGATGTTTGATATGATTTCAGTCTTCTTAAAGTTATTGAGAAGTTATCGTTTTGTGTTCTGTCCTAGAATATGTTCCATGTGCACTTGAAAAGACTGTATATTCTATGCTTTGGTGTGAGAATCTCTGAAGATATCAATGAAATCCATCTGATATAATCTGTCATTTAAAGCCACTGTTTTCTTATAGATTTTCTGTCTGAAAGATCCATCCATGGGGTTTTAAACTCTCCTTCTATGATTATATTACTGTCAACCTCTCCTTTTATGTGCATCAAGATTGGCTTTACATACTTCGGTACTCTTATGTATATCAGAGTTATATCCTCTTGTTGGATTTCCCCTTTTATCATTATGTTGTGTCTTTGTCTCTTACTATGTTTTAAAGTCTATTTTGTCAGATATAAGTATTGCTATTCCAGCTTTTTAAAATTTCATTTGCATTAAATATATTTTTCCATCCCTTTACTTTTAATCTGTGTGTATCTTTTGTTCTGATAGCATATATGGATCTTGCTTTCTTATTCATTCAGCTACTCTATATCTTTCAACTGGATCATTTAAGCCATTTACATTTAAAGTGATTATTGATAGGTATGGTTTTTTAAAATATAGCATTCCTTCTTTATTTTTACATGTATTTTAAGATATAACTTTCAGCCCTAACCGGTTTGGCTCAGTGGATAGAGCGTCGGCCTGCGGACCCAAGGGTCCCGGGTTCGATTCCGGGCAAGGACATGTACCTTGGTTGCAGACGCATCTCCAGTGGGAGCTGTGCAGGAGGCAGCTGATGGATGTTTCTCCCTCATCAATGTTTCTGACTCTCTATCCCTTTCTCTTCCTCTCTGTGAAAAATCAATAAAATATATTTAAAAAAAAAAAAAAAAAGATATAACTTTCAGAGAACCAAGATGACGGCATAGGTAAACACCTGAATTTGATCCACACACAACCACATTAAAACTACAACTAAAAGACAAAACGAATATCATTCAGAAGCACGGGAAGGTTGGCTGAGTGGAAATTCTACAACTGGAAGGAAAGAGAAAAGTGCATTGAGTCCGTAGGAGGTGCAGAGGCGTGGAAGTGTGAAGGTACAAAGGCACACATGAAAGGGGCTGGCAGCTGAATACACTGTTGTCTTTTTCAATCGAAAGGAAGATACAAGCTCCCGGCTGCTCTGAACTCCAGTTCCGGCTGAGTATTTGGGACCCAGACTCATACTGAGAGAAACTGGACTGTCTGGCATCAGGTCGGAACATGAGGGCAGCTTTCTCACAGAGGTACTTGCAGCAGTCATTGTTCCTGCACAGAGCCCTGGGACACAGACCCTGGGATCTCTCTGAGGCAGAGCAGACTGGCAGCCATTGTGGTTTGCCCCGCCCTGGTGATTCCCTGAGACCCCTCCCCACCCAATTTACAACCCCACCCAAGCTGTGCACAGAGGCTTTTGCATATGAATGACCTGGCCTTTCCCTACCTAAAAACCTGGGCAGAGTCAGTAAGCAACAAAGCCCCACTGAAGCAAGTCATGCCCCATAAGGGTGTCTCCAGCACAGAAGTTCTCCCATTGTAGACACAACTGGTCCCCACAGCCAATTGACCTGGAGGTCAATTCCTCCCAGTGATACCAACAACAATCAAGGCTTTACTACAACAAGACTGTGCACACCACCCACAAAGGGGTGCACCAATAGTGTCCACCTCAGGTAACTGGGGAGGCTGAGCCACTGGGCCCTATAGAACACCTAGCACAGAAAGCCACTCTATCAACACAGGAAAGCAGCCAAAATGTGGAGACAAAGAAACAGATCACAAATGAAAGAAATGGAGAAAAGCAAATTAGTGGATATAGAGTTCAAAACCATGGTTATAAGGTTACTCAAGAATCTTCTAGAAACCTCTGAGAAAGATAGTGAGACCCTCAAGGATTTGAAAAAGGACCAATTAGAAATTAAGCATACATTTACTGAAATAAAGAATAATATACAGAGATCCAACAGCAGACTAAGGTTCCCAAGAATCAAGTCAAATATTTGAAATATGAAGAAGCAAAAAATACCCAACTGGAAAAGCAAAAGTAAAAAAAAATATGAAAATAGTGCAAGGAGCCTCTGGGACAACTTCAAGCATACCAACATCTGAATTATATGAGTGCCAGAAGAAGAGAGATAAGAAGAGAGCAAGATATTGAAAACCTATTTGAAGAAATAATGACAGAAAACTTCCCCTACTTGGTAAAAGAAATAGACTTATAAATCCAGGAAGCGCAGAGAATCCAAACAAAAGGAATCCAAGGAGGACCACACCAAGACACATCATAATTAAAACATCAAGGGCAAAAGACAAAAAGAGAATATTAAAAGTAGCAAGAGAAAAATGTTGGTTACCTACAAGGGAGTACCCATACAACTGTCAGCTGATTTCTCAACAGAAACTATGCAGGCCAGAAGGAAGTGGCAAGAAATATTCAAAGTGATGAATAGCAAGAACCTACAACCAAGATTACTCTAGCCAGCAAAGCTATCGTTTAGAATTAAAGTCAGATAAAGAGCTTCACAGATAAGAAAGAGCTAAAGGAGTTCATCACTGCCAAACCAGTATTGCATGAAATGTTGAAGGTTATTCTTTAAGAAGAGGAAGAAGAAGGAAAAGGTAAAGATAAAAATTATGAACAACATAGTAACAACAAATACATATCTATCAACAAGTTAATCTAAAAATCAAGTGAATAAAAAATCTGATGAACAGAATAAACTGGTGAATAGAATAGAATCAAGGGCATAGAAAGGAGTAGACAGACAATTCTTGGGGGGAAGAGGATGTGGGGATGCGGGAAGAGTCTGGACAAAAATTGTACACCTATAGATGAGGACAGTGTGTGTGTGGGGGGGGTAAAGGCAGGGGGTGAGGTGGGAACTGTGTGGAGGGGAGCTATGGGGGGAAAAAGAGGAACAACTATAATAATCTGAACAATAAAGATTTATTTTAAAAAATTAAAAATATATAATTTTTATTGATTTCAGAGAGAAAATAATAGGGAGAGAGAATTGGAAACATCAATAATGATAGAGAATCATTGATCTGCTGCCTCCTGCACACCCCCTACTGGGGATTGAGCCTGCAACCAATGTATGTGCCCTGACCGTGACTCAAACCATGACCTCCTGGTTTATAGGTTGATGCTCAGCCACTAAGCAACACTGGCCAGGTGTTAGGTATGTATTTATTGCCATTTTATTCTTTCAGTTCTATTCCTTTTTGTTGTTTTCTCCTCCTCCTCCTCCTCCTCCTCCTCCTCCTCCTCCTCCTCTTGCAGGCCCTTTAACATTTTTAATCCTAGCTTGGTGATAACAAATTCCTCTAAATTCTTCTTGTCTGGGAAGCTCTTTATTTCTTCATTTTAAATGATAACATTGCTGGGTAAAGTAGTCTTGCTTCTGGTCCTTACTTTTCATCACTTTGAATATTTCTGGCCAATCCCTTCTATCCTCTAATTTTACTGTTGAGAAGTCATCTGACAGTCTTATGGGAGTTTTCTTATAGGTAATTAATTGCTTTTCTCTTAATACTTTTAAGGTAATCTTTGTTTTTAACCTTAACCCTTTTAATTATGATGTGTCTTGGTGTGGGCTTTTTTAGGTTCATCTTGTTTGAGATTCTCTGTAGTTCCTGGACTTGTGGGTCTTTTTCTTTCACCAGGATAAGAAAGTTTTCAGTCATTTCTTCAAATAGGTTCTTGATTCCTTGATTTCTTTCTTCTTTTTCTGGTATGCCTATGATGCAGATGTTGTTACACTTCATGTTGTCCCTAAATTCCTTTAAGCTATCCTCATTTTAAAAAAATATATTTTATTGATTTTTTACAGAGAGGAAGGGAGAGGGATAGAGAGTTAGAAACATCGATGAGAAAGAAACATTGATCAGCTGCCTCCTGCACACCTCCCACTGGGGATGTGCCCGCAACCAAGGTACATGCCCTTGACCGGAATCAAACTTGGGACCCTTCAGTTTACAGGCCGATGCTCCATCCACTGAGACAAACCAGTTAGGGCAGCTATCCTCATTTTTTAAATTCTTCTTTTTGTTTAAAAAATCCAATGCTCTGATTGGATTTTTTCCCTATCTTGTCTTCCAAATTGCTAATTCAATCCTCTGCTTCATCCAACATACTTTTTATTCCTCCAATGTATTTTTTAAAATCCTTACACAAGGATATGTTTTTTAGTTTTTTTTCTAATCCTCACCTGAGTATATTTTTCCATTGACTTTTAGAGAGAGTTGAACAGAGAGGGAAAGACAGTGAGAAATATGGATGTGAGGGAAACACATCGATTGGTTGCCTCCTGCACAAACCCTGACCAGGGCCCAGGCCAGGGAGGACCCTGCAATGGAGGTATGTACCCTTGACTGGAATCAAACCTGGGATCCTTTGGTCCACAGAACCAAAGCAGCCAGGGCAAGGATATGTTTTTTTTATTTTTTGTTTTTTTTTTTAATATATTTTTATTGATTTTTTATAGAGAGAAAGGAAGAGGGACAGAGTGTTAGAAACTTTGATGAGAGAGAAACAGATCATCTGCTTCCTGCACACCACCCACTGGGGATGTGCCCGCAACCAAGGCACATGCCCCTGACGGGAATCGAACCTGGGACCCTTGAGTCCAAAGGCCGATGCTCTATCCGCTGAGCCAAACCCATGAGGGCAGGATATGTTTTTTTTAATTAATGTTTTAAGAGATAGAAAGGGAGATATATATAGAAAGAAACATCTATGTCAGAGAAAAACATTCATCGGTTGACTCCTGTACATGCCCTAATCAGTGATCAAACCCACAACCTGCCTGGGAATTGTACCCACAATCTTTTTGATATACAGGATGACACTTCAACCAACTGAGCCACCCAGCCAGGGCCAGTGTATTTTTTATTTCAGATATGGTATTCTTCATTTCTGATTGGTTCTTTTTCATGGGTTCTATGTTCTTTTTCATGTGGTTGTAGTTTTCATTAAATTCCTTGAGCATCCTTATAACTATTACTTTGAATTTTATATCTGATAAACTGTGTCCCTCCATTTCATTTAGCTCCCTTACTGTAAACAATCCCTGTTCTTTCATTTGGGGCCTGTTTGTTGTTTTTTTTTCTCCCCATTTTGGTTGTCTCTCTTTCTCTTTTTTCATCGTCACCAAGGATATTTTTTCCATTGATTTTTAAAGAGAGTGGAAGGGAGGGGGGAGAAAGAGTGAGAGGGAAAAAGAGATATTGATATGAGAGAGATGCCTCAATTGGTTGCCTCCCATATGTGCCCTGCAACCAAAGTATGTGCCCTTGACTGGGAATCAAACTCATGACCCTTCAGTCCTTGGGCTGACCCTGTAACCAATGAGCCAAACCAGCCAGGACTTAATTAGCTGTCTCTTAGTGTTTGTTTCTATGTACTAGATAGATCTGCTATGACTCTAAATTTTTGTGGGGTGGTGTTATGTAGTAGATGTGCAGTGGTGTGGTCTCCTTGATCTGCTGAGATGGGTGCTCTAGAAATGTCTCTTGTGTGGGTTATGTGGGTCTTCCTTTTGTAACTGACTCTTATTGAGTCTTAATTGCTGTTGGCTCATTTGTGGGTGAGATTGACCCTTAGACTGACTAACTATGAGGATCAAACCCAACCACAGTGTGTGAACGGCTATGCAGTTGCAGCTGGCTCCCCAGCCCACTCAGTCTTATAACTCCTGCTTCCACTCCCCACTCCCTTCCCGATGCTTTCTGCTCTGCCCTGGTGCCTTCTGCTCCATCACATTACGTTCCAAGAGCTTAGTTGAATTGTGGGATGACCACCAGTGAGAGAATGGGGAGCACTATGGTCCACAGTTGCGCCTCTGGAGCCCTTGTGCTCACTCCCCATTTTGTCCTGTTTGTTTTATATCCTGATTATTGGTGTTATTTTTAATTATATGTAGACACTAGGGGCCTGGTGCACAAAAATTTGTGCACTCAGGTGGTCCCTCAGCCTGGCCTGTGCCCTCTGGCAGTCTGGGACCCCTCGGGGGATGTCCACCTGCTGGCGTGCCTGGCCAGCCTGGGTGAGGGACTGATGGCCGTTTCAGGCTGCCCACAATCCCTTCAGGGTTTGGGTCCAGAACTTATGAGCCCTAAAGATGTCAAAAATAAAAAAAGATAAGTACCGGTAAGTGATTGTCTTACTCTGCAAGATTCAAACTGAATGTAATCAGCTGTGCAAAAGAGCATGGACATAGAGATACAGAGAGAGAATTTGGACCTCCTCCCACTGAAAGTATGATCAGACAGTGGAGCAAACAGGAAGAACAACTCCTTAAGATGCCAAAAAAGAAAACCTTAAGAGGAAAACCAGCAAAATGGCAAACTTGGAGCAGAGGCTTAAGATTTAGATTATGGCTATTGTCAGCTTACCTGGAGAGGGCTCTTCCCGCTGAAATTTTAATTCATCTATATGAATACCGATCTATTTTAAAATACTGTTTTTACAATTTATACGTTTTTTTTCTGGTTGTTGCAAGAGAACATTGGTCTATCCTTTCCACTATATCCTATCCACAGATAGAATGGCACCAGAGGGGCTTATGTATGTCAACTAAGCTTATTCAGTGTCAGGCAAGAATGTTTCCAAGCGAAATGCACATTGTTGATTTTACAGGAAAGGCAAAATGGTGCCTCAATTTCATGAGAAGAGAAGGGTTGGCCATGAGAACATGAACAATGTTAGCTGAGAAAATGCCACTAGTTTGTAAGGATGATCTCACATACTGAGGCAGTGACTCAGTAGAGAGCAGTGATACAATAGAAGTTGAAGAAATATGTCTGGAACTAATAGTATTGAAGAAGAAAGTAGTGATGCAAAAGAGGTTGAATAAAGTGATATGCTGCATAATATCATAGTACTGGTATGTAAACATTACCTGAGGTAATTACTAAATAAAAATGTGTTCTGTTTTATGATTAAAATATTTATTTCTTAATTTTGGGTTGGAAAAGTGGGGGGCATCTTATACATGGGACATCTTATACACAAAAAATAAGACATCTACTTTTTAATTTGAAGCACCTTTTTATATATTTTTCTAGAATAGATCCCTTGTAATTTTCATGTGCTGCAAATATATTCTCTCTCCCTGTAACTTTTTAAAAAACTTTTCTGTG
>PVJC01036619.1:0-17608 GCA_004026665.1 Murina feae | reverse complement strand
CCCATTAAGATGGTTGAGAGCTGGCTGTGTTTAGCATGTATATATTTCACTAGGGGCCCGGTGCACAAAAATTTGTGCACTCGGGGTGGAGGGAGTCCCTCAGCCCGGCCTGCCCCCTCTCACAGTCTGGGACCCCTCAGTGGATGTCCTATGATGGCCCCAGTCTGCCAGGCGCCTTCTGTGTGTGTGTGTGTGTGTGGCCACTGGGGACCTGCCCCCAGCTGCATCTGAGGCTTGGAGCAGTCCTCCTGTGTGTGTCTACCTGCTGGGGACCTGCCACCAAGCACACCGTCAAGGCTTGGAGCAGGCACCCCCTCTACGTTGATCTCTCAGACTCTTGCCCTCTCCTGCATGTTGTTCTCTTTTTGAGCTGTGGCCAGGGCTGGGTGCGGCCTGCCTCCCAAGCTTGCCTACTGCCCATCTTCCTCCAGCCACCAGAAAGCAGGGAAAACCCTGCCTCGTGGTCAGGCCAGCCTTTTCCTGCTCCCTGATCCTCGGAAGGGCCCTGGGAAGCCACCAAGCAGGCCGCCAACTCTTTCCCACTCAACTCGTCCCCTGCTGCCTTCCTTTCCCACTTCCTGGTGCTGCCAAGGGGTCTGGGGAGCTGCCAAGCAGGACCCCGGCCCCTGCAGCCTTGCTTTCCCGCTCCCTGGTGTCCTGCAAAGGGCCTAGGAAGCCCACCAAGCAGGCCACTGACCCCCTGCTGCCTCTTTCCCACTCCCCGATGCCCCTCTAAGGGCCTGGACAGCTGCCAAGCAGGCCGCCGACCCCCTGCCACCTCTTACCCGCTCCCTGATGCCCCACAAAGGGCCTGGGAAGCCCACCAAGCAGGCCGCCGACCCCCTGCCACCTCTTACCTGCTCCCCGGCCCACCACCTTGCTTTCCCACTTCCTGGTGCCCTGGTGCCACTTCCAACTGCCATAGGCAGGCAGTTGCAACAGAACCCTTTAGTTTTCTCTAGTTCTGTGGCTGTTGGCCTCCATCTTGGCTAGGTTAATTTGCATACGGCCGCTCTGATTGGCTGTTGACCTCCATCTTGGCTGGGTTAATTTGCATACAGCCGCTCTGATTGGCTGGTGGTAACGGTCACATTTGCATGTTTTGCTTTTATTATAGAAGATTATAAATGCTATTATTTTCCAATCTCATTTAAGGAGAGTTCTGATGATTTTCCTATTCTTAAGAAAGCATGAAATGAAATTTATCAAGAATGGAATCTTTGCTCTAGCTCAGTGGATAGAGCCTTCTCAGACTAAAGGATTCCGGGTTCGATTCTGGTCAAGGGCATGTACCTTGGTTGCAGGCTCAATCCCAGGCTCAAGTTGGGGCAAATACAGAAAGCAACCATCGATGTCTCTCTCTCACGTCAATGTTTCTCTCTATATATGTCTTCCCCTCCCTTCCACTCTCTCTAAAAATCAATGGAAAAATATCTTTGGGTGAGGATTAACCAAAATAATAATAATAATAATAATAATAATAATAATAATTTTTTGCCAAATTTATTATATTTGATGATTTTGTTTTCTTGATGGGTCTCTTTCAACTTGCACACCACCCCTGCTGGCCCTTCCCAGAGCAGACACAATATTTATTCTTTTTCCCCCTTTCAGTTTGTCCATGTGCTTCTGTTCTGGGCAGTGCAGCAATATGCCAAAATGTTCTGTCTTCTTTGTTTCTTATATCTCGGACAAGATAATGTAGGTTAATATCTTTATTGTAAATTATGTTTTTCATTTATCTTGGCTAATGACGCCAGGTCCCTTCAGGCAGAGACATCCATATAAATTCCAGATGATTATGCTGCCCCTGAGATTAAAGCTTCATTTCCCTCTCCCTGAGGACATTTCTATTAATTATATATAACTCCTGCAGGGATTCAATATAAAACAAATTTAAGTACATCAAAAAGATGTCAGTGATTAATAGACTAATCTTAGGAAGCAATATAGTGCTCCACATCTGTCAAAAGGCAGTAACTCAGGTCCTCAGATCACTTGCTGTAGCTCTTATTGATATGAGATGGCATTAAAGTAACCAAGCATCAAGCAAAGAATAATTGCGTGGCTTCCATTGATTCTCCCAACTCTCAAGAAACTTGTCCACGCAGATTCGATGCCTTGAGAAATAATATCACTTTAAAGGAATCATTATCAAGCGCAAACTGACAACTCAGTGTTCAAAATCAAGGACAATTAAATACTTGCTTATGCTGGGACTTAATTTACTACCCCTGCGACCGTGTTTCACCTCCTTGAGAGTGTTTAAAAAATGGACAGATTGGTTGTGGTTTTTTAAAAATATATTTTTATTGACTTCAGAGAGGAAGGGAGAGAGAGAGACAGACAGACAGAAACATCAGTGATGAGAGAGAATCATTGGTTGGCTGCCTCCTGCATACCCCCTACTAGGTATTGAGCCCACAACCTGGGCATGTGCCCTCCTTGACTGGAATCGAACCTGGGACCTTTCAGTCCGCAGGCCAATATTCTATCCACTGAGCCAAACCAGCTAGGGAGACAGATTGGTTTTTAAGAAATTCCACTTGTGAGTAATGGTTTCCTTAAACAAACAGAGCTTTTAAAAATCCTGTGCTGTTTTGGCATCCCTGGCTGCTACGTTTGAAAGAAAATTTAAACTGAAGTGGCATTCATAAATATACAATGAGAAAATTGATTTTGAATAATAGCTGTAATTCTTTGTCTTAGCCTAGAACACAGAAGTTGAGGCCAGGGTATATGCTAATGTTACTGGAAAGAAGGGGATACAATTCCAGGGCAGCAAGAGTGAGTGAAAAGAAAGTCAGTCAGGGATGGAGAAATAGCAAATACAAAGTGATGCCTAAGGGAATTGGCGATGGCTTCATGAGAAAACACAGTGGGTTACTTGGTCAGGCCATGTGGAATCATATGCACAGAGGGTCCATCAAGGAGAAAGGGGGAGGAGTTAATGTGCTGGTTCCTTTTCACCTTCGGTCTCACTTTGGTCAGAGTAGACCCCCAATAGGGGTGATAACTCCCTTGCAGCCTGAACTTGTAACCCAAGACCTCTCCAGGCAGTCACTGGGGAAGTCACAGCACTGCCTAGAAGTGGTGGGAGGAAGCAGAAACTCTGAGTCAGGTTGAGTTGGCTTGACACTTGTGGCCGCACCGCAGCTCCTATTGTGTGTTGCCATGGAGGCCATGCCTGGGATGGTCTTCACACCAGGGGAAGTAAACACCACCAGGACTCTCCATCTAGCAAGCAACTTGGAGGCCAGTGAGGCAAATCTGGGGAAACATATAAAATAGGCCCAATATTCTTTTATTGTTATTCAAGCCCCCTATCTCAAAATTCCATTAAAACACATTTTTTGAGCATCTATTATTTATCAGCCTTTGTGCCAGGGGCACACAGATAAAGTAAATAAGACTCATGGCCTCCTAATCCTATATAATAAAATCATAGTATGCAAATTATCCTTTCTACTGGGAGTTGTCCGGGAGAAGGGAGGGAGGTCCTGGTTGGCAGCCCACAGCCGCTAAGGACCCTACCAGTAGATGAATTTCAGACACTGGGCCTCTAGTTAGCTATAATTTAATATAACAAATGCCAAGACACTGGGACTTTAAATGAGGAGAAATGAGTTCTGTTTGGGAAAAAGCAAGGGAAGCAACAAAGAAGAGCACAAGGGTGAGTAAGGCAGCTTTTCCTACTCCAGGTGGAAGGGAAGGTAAAGACTGGTGAGGGAAGTAAAAAAAAAAATGCATCAGAGTATGCATCTCGTCTCCTGCACACGGAAATAGGACTCTACATGAGTATAGTCTCTTAGCTGTTTAGGAACTCTTGCTCTTTAAACTTTCTACTGTAATGGCACCACGTAAGGCAGTGTGGCAATTAACCAAAAAATCCAATTGATCATGATTTAATCAACTTGCTCATTATTGACTTGGTTAAGTTTGAGACAGGCCATCCCCACTGAGTAGTTTTGGAAACCGAACAGTGTCATTAAGCGTTGGTTCACAACCTGGGTAAAATCCAAAGTGGCCGCCTTACAGGGAGGGCCAGGAGAGAGGGGGAGTGAGGCAGACCACTCCAGATTGGTAGGCGGCAGGCAGCTTTAATAAGCAAAGGAACCTCCGTTTGCTTGTCTTGGGCTGCTGCAAAACCAGTAGATCTCCATATGCACCAGAACGCCCGAATCCTACAAGTCTACAGAAGCTTTAATGGGGTTCGGTCACAGTCCACCAACACATTCCTCTCTCACAGTTGTGTCCTTCAAAAAGGCTCTGGCTATCGAGATGTTAGGCAGAATGCACATTCCAAAGACAGGGGAAAGGTGAGGAGCCTCCAAATGCTGGGGTCCAGCTTGAGGGTCAACTGATAGTCACATCCTCTCAATGGCCTTCTCTGACACCAAGAACCCAGGGTTTTTCTTCTGCGCTGCTATTTCCAACTTGTTAGCTTTCATCCTTATTGCTTCACAATCTTAAAATAATCGCTATAGCTCCACACATTACATCTTTACAGTGCAACAAGCATAAAGAGAGGGAGGAACGGGACAGTAGGAGCTTTCTTCTCAAGCATTTCTTCTTTATCATAGAACTCTTTCCCAGAAGCTCCCTGTAGAACCCTTTTATACCCCATTAACCTAAAGTGGGTTGCGTTACCCGAACTCCAGATCAATCAGTGGATAAGGAAATTAGGATTGTCCTCAGTAATTTAAATAAATCAAGATGTATCCATTGTGTTTAGGTACACAGTTGCACATCAGTGTTGGCCTCCTTCTTGATCTTCTTGCTTCCAGCCAGTGTGCTCTTTCTAACAAACAACCCGATGATGTAACTGTCATGCTTGACATTCTTCTATTCTTTTCCTTGTCTACAGGGCAAATCCAAGTTCCATGACAAGTCTGGAGCTTCTTTGTGTTAACCTTCAATTTCACCTCTGACCTTGCCAAGGGCACTCCATTTCAGACACATGGTACTAGCTGAAATTCCAAGAATGACCATGTTGTTGTTACTTCTAGTGTTTTGTATAATTATCTTTTCTGACTTTTCCCCATTATTTTCATAGTAATTACAACTTCTCTTTCAAATACAGTCTGTAAATGCCCCCTCCTCAGAAAGCCTTCCAGGATGTTTCTCCTCTTTTCTCAACAGGACTCTGTTTATAGCCCTCTTAGGACATGTACAGGCTTGTGATAATTACTTATTACTTCACCTATCTCCCTAACTTGACTGGAAATCCCCAGGGCTTGGCCCAGTGACTAGAATGTAGAAGTCACTTAAAAAATATTGAGTACCTGGCCTGGCCGGTGTGGTTTAGTGCTTGAGCATCGACCCATGAACCAGGAGGTCACAGTTGGATTCCCGGTCAGAGCACATGCCCGGGTTAGGGGCTCGATCCCGGGTGGGGTATGTGTAGGAGGCCGTGATCTATGATTCTCTCTCATTATTGATGATTCTATCTCTCTCTCCCTCTTCCTCTCTGAAAGCAATTTAAAAAATGTAAAAAAGAAAAGTATTGATTACATGGAAAATCCCAATGGATGCCTGCTAGCAATATTAACCAGGTCTTTATTTGTTTAATTTATCACTTCTTAAGTGCTGACTCTGGAGACTGTTGCAAACACTACCCACCCTCCCATGGCTCAAGCGCAGTCTTTGCCTACTTCATCCTCAGCATGTAATCTCAAGATCGTCTTCTTAGAGTTTATTGATGACATTAAGTTTAAGTCCTTAATTTTTCCTCATTTACCTCAACTCTCATTGCCAACATTTAACATCTCTGTTACTCACTCTCTTCATCTTTCTCATCTGAAAGGAAAAGGTATCTCTTCTCCCTAAAAGCCTCATGCCTTCTGTCCCCTCCTTGGACCTCTCTTCCCAGAATACCCAATCTTCTCTTTGACACCTGCTAGCACTTCAGTCTTGAAAACACCCACCAGTTATTCTTGCACTGCCTTTCATCTCAAAAGATTCTTGTCCTGTCATCAATGCCTTCAAGCCTAGCAGGTTGCTAGAAATGGCGTCCAAAGACCAGATACAGCCTATACTCTTGACTGTCATAGTGTTTTTAAGTTAGGAAATTTCAGTGAAAAATAAAGATTTCAGCCCAATCACCATGGCTCAGTGGTTGAGCCTCGACCTATGAATCAGAAGGTCACAGTTCAGAAAGGGCACATGCCTGGGTTGAAGGAGGCAGGCATGCAGGGCAGGAGGCATGCAGGAGGCAGCCAATCAATGACTCTCATCACTGATATTTCTATCTCTCTTTCCCTCTCTCTTTCTCTCTCTGAAGTCAATAAAAATATTTTTTTTAAAGGAAGACAATCCTGCAACTGTTGCCTGATCCTTTTTTCTTTGATTCCATTCCCAAACATAAAAAAATAAGGAAATTATAAATGTAAACACCACTTGTCATTTGTCACAAATCATTTCTACCCACCACAAGAGATGTTCTTTAAAAACACAAATTCTCGCCCTAACCAGTTTGGCTCAGTGGATAGAGCATCAGCCTGTGGACTGAAGGGTCCCAGGTTCGGTTCCCGTCAAGGGCATGTACCTTGGTTGTGGGCACATCCCCAGTGAGGGGTGTGCAGGAGGCAGCTGATCAATGTTTCTCTCTCATCGATGTTTCCAACTCTCTATCCCTCTTCCTTCCTCTCTATAAAAAATCAATAAAATATATTTAAAAAAACACAACACAAATTCTCCACATTATGCTATTATTTAATTAAAGGATTTAACAATGGAAAAAAATAAAATAAAATAAAAGGAAGACAATCCAACCCCTGGCAGTGGGCAAGGAGACACCTGATTGGTGGTTTGCTCTTATATCAATCAGGGGCAAAGCAGATGTTTAGTCCTTAGTTCATCCTAGCTTGATGCCTGTGTCGGTGGCCAGAACTGTTTCATGCCTGAGGCACATAAATAATAATAGTAATAATAATAATAATAATAATAATAATAATATAAAAGGAAGACAATCCAATTTTAACAATGGACACTTCTCCCAAGTAGACATACGGAAGGCCAAGAGACATATGAAAAAAATGCTCAAAGTCACTAATCATCTGAGAGATGCAAATCAAAATGACAATGAGATATCACTCACACCTGTCAGAATGGCTATCATCAACAAATCAACCAATGACAAGTGCTGGCAAGGATGTGAAGAAAAAGGAACCCTCGTGTTCTGCTGGTGGGAATGCAGACTGGTGCAGCCACTGTGGCGAACAGTATGGAGTTTCCTCAAAAAACTAAAAATGGGACTGCCATTTGACTCAGTGATCCCACTTCTAGAAATATATCCCAAGAAACTAGAAACACCCATCAGAAAGAATATACGCACTCCTATGTTCATAGCAATTTATAATAGCTAAGACTTGGAAATAGCCTAAATGCCCCTCAGCAGAATAGTGGATAAAAAAAACTATGGTACATTTACTACCCGGCAATAAAAAAGAAAGAACTCTTTCCATTTGCAACAGCATGGATGGACCTGGAGAGTATTATGCTGAGCGAAACAAGCCAGTCAGAGAAAGATAAGTATCACATGATCTCACTCATATGTGGGATCTAATGAACCAAATAAACTGATGATCAAAAATAGACCCAGAGTCATAGAAGCATGAACAGACTGTTGAACTTCAGAGGGAAGGCAGGGGAGGGTGGGTAGGAAGAGATCAACCAAGGAACTTGCATGCATATATGCACAACCCATGGACACAGGCAATGGGGTGGTGAGGGCCTGGGCGGAGGGGTGCAGAAAGGGCGGGAGTGGGCTGGAAGAGGTTAATGGGGAGAAAAGGAGGACTTATGTAATACTGTCAACAATAATTTTTTTTTTTTTTAAAGATTTCAGTTGTTTTTTTCTGTAAAGTTCAGACAGCTGGCTGCCCTGAGCCACCCTTTCCACGTGGCAACAGTGGTCTTGGCTCAGCTGCTCCGTGAGGGTGGGACATGTGATGACCCGGTCATCTCAGTCTCCTCCAACGCTCTTTGCTCACCTATTACCTATCAGGTCCTTGACAGCATTTGAGTTTGCAATTCCCTGCTAGATTTGTGGCTACGTCCCTATCTTGCAACTGGAAGTACCCTCTTAAAACTCACCAGCGATTTCCCAGTTATGAGATGCACATGTTTGCTCCATCCTCATTGTCCTTGAACTTTCTACATCTATCACCTGTCTAGCACCTGTTGTTCCTGGCCCTCTTATACCCCTAATGCCAATTTTGCTGGCTCTTCCCCTCTTGCTCCCTAAATCAGCGGTTCTCAACCTGTGGGTCTCGACCCCTTTGGGGGTCAAACGACCCTTTCACAGGGGTCACCTAAATACATCCTGCATATCAGACATTTACATTATGATTCATAACAGTAGCGACTTTACAGTTAGGAAGTAGCAATGAAAATAATTTTATGGTTGCGGGTCACCATAACATGAGGAACTGTATTAAAGGGTTGTGGCATTAGGAAGGTTGAGAACCACTGCCTTTAATGAAAGCTTTTCCTAAGTTTTGGTTCTGAAATTTTCTATCTAGGACTCATTCACCTCCATGGGCTCACCAAGTCATGTGGCTTTTGTCATCCATACCTTTATGTGAAGAACAAGCAAATTTTCACGTTGTCTTCACATATCTCCAATGATCCGTTGGAAGTATTCTCCAGGATGTGTTTCCAGTACCTCAGATTTAATACATCGGAACTACAACTCCTCACCTTGCCTCTTGCTCCCTTCCTCTGACCAAACCAGATCCCTCCCAACTAGTTAACTGTTGATGGAGTTCTTTTTTTTTTAATCCTCACCCCCCTTCCCCACATGCTTAGAGAGAGGAAGGGAAAGAGAAAGAGAAACATCAATATGAGAGAAAAATGTGATTGGTTGTCTTCCTTATGTGCCCCAACTGGGGACTGAACCCAGAACCCAGGTATGTGTCCTGACTGGGAATTGAGTTGCAACCTTTTGGTGCACAGGACAACACTCAACCAACCGAGCCACTCCAGCAGGGCCAATGGAGTTCTCACAGTGATCCAGGCTGCAAAGCACGTTATCCCTTTCTTTGGACCAACTGAGCATTTCTTCAGGTCTTCAAAGCTCCTGGCCTCCCAACTGGTCCTCCTCCCTCCTGCCCCTCATCCAAATCTCATTCCTCACACCTGGCAAAAGCACCCTCTAAAACACTGCTGTGATTATGTCTTTCTGCTGCTCTGCAGCAGTAGCTGAAAGAAGGAGACATGCAATTTAGTCAAGATTCCTTACCAAGTTCTTCCCAGCAATCCGGTTAAATGTATATGTATATGTATATGTATATGTATATGTATATGTATATGTATATGTATATGTATATGTATATGTATATACACACATATATTATTGATCTCAGAGGAGGAGGGAGAGGGAGAGAGATAGAGGGAGAGGGTGATGAGAGAGGATCATCTATTGGCTGCCTCCTGCGCACCCCAAACTGGGGATCAAGCCCGCAACCTGGGCTTATGCCCTGTCCGGGAATTGAACCATGACCTCCTGGTTCATAGGCCGATGCTCAACCACTGAGCCTTGCCAGCCAGGCAATCCAGTTATATTTAATCCTCAAAGCAATGACAGTCCACCCTACGCACAACATTCTTGGTGCATCAGAGACTTTGACTAAGTTCTCCACCATTTGAAGGAGGAAATCCAAAACTTTGGAATGACCTTCAGCCATCTAGCCTCAACCAGGTTTCCAACCTTGTCTTCCACTGCTCCCTGATGCTTACCTAATATCACCTGGATGGCTTCCACGTCATCAGACAACTTAAAGATACCACAAGCATTCTTCCTTTTGCTGATGCAGGTCCACTGTTTAGAAGGTCCTTCCAGGCCCATCTCAAATATTTCACTGAAAATGCCACCTGTCAGACACTTTCTTATACTGTGTTTATAGCCAGGTCTTCCTTGGCCCCACTACATTGTATGCTTCTTGAGAGTAGGGACTGATTCCTTCCCCATCCTTTATCCCATCAGAGTGCCCAGCACCTGGCATTTTTTTCAATCAACAAACATTTAGACAAGTCTTGCACAACAGCAGACACTGAGCCAGGTGCTGTCCTATAAAGATGGATAAGGCACAGCCCCTGCCCTGATGGGGTTCTCACTCAAACAGGGAGAATGACACATAAATACATGACTATCAAAGTGTGATGATGACAGCAGAAGTATATGCAAAGTAAAGGAGAGTTTACTCATGGAGGGGTGATTGAGAATGGGAAAGTGCGGCCTCCAAGGATATGACACGTAAATTGGGCCCTCAGGGAAGAACGGTCAGAGAGATGAGCAGGAGAAACAACTGAAGTGAAACTTATGTCAGCTCTATTGACAAATTATTGGCCATTACAGTGGTGGTGAGGTAACTAGGCTGAAGGATTAGCTCAAGTGTATTTAGATTACGTAGGTTTTGCTTTGGTATGACAGACAAAGAGAGTTAACTATTACACAGGATTCTACCAAGAGAAATACGATGGGGGTCGGAGGGAAGACACTGAAAAACCACTCTCATTCTTGGTTGTTGACTCCTTCCAACATTTACATCACCTGGTTGATAGGTGAATGTTTTAGACGAGCAGGTATTTATTACTGACATTTTAAAAAGGGAGAGTTGACCGTCAAGACTTGGTGCAGATCAGGAAGCTAGTAAGAAGCACCCTACACAAATTGCAAGCATGGTATCTGTAGTCCAAAACCTACTTGATTTTGGAACTCTTCTGCTCTCTCAACATGACTCCCACAGCATTATCACCTGCCAAGGCTGAAGTCACTGCTCACATGCCTTCCCTAATACAAGACAATCCCCGGGATCTCTCTTTATCAGAAGAATGACCTTTGCTTTCTCCCTTAGAAAACACAGCTTTGTTTGACTAAGATTTTTTTAAAAGCCAGAATCTTTAAGTTTAACAGATTTCATTTGATTATCGTAACTAAAATCTCTTTCTACATAAGAAAAGATTCTCCTTCAGCAATTTCTTTTAAGGGACATCTGGCTTCAAAATCTTCTCTTGCTTTTTTTTATATTGTAAAAATATTAAGTCAAGCATTTCTGGGGAGGCATGCAATGCAAATGCCAACATCAAACGAAGTCCTGCTGGCTTCCACTGGGACTGTTTCCACAATAACAAGTGCTTGCTGCTGTTTTTACAGAAACACCAATAAATAAATAGGCTTAGAAACACATCTTGTGCATAGTGATCAATGAAATGAAACATTTCTCCATTGTAAAGCTAGTTTTAAAACATTGTGGAATTACTAGTAGAGAACACAAATAATTAGCCTTGAAAAGCAAAGGATTTATAGTCACAGGAGTTTTGGCCTCCCAACCCACGCAGCCTTTATGAATCAGCCATTGGTCATTCTTCCTCATCTGCTCAGAGGCTTGGAAGTTATTCGGCCAAGATCTTGATAATCTAGCCCTGACCATCCATCTCCCACCAAATGTGTTCTTATCACCAAAATTTAGCGTTGGAGGTCAGTCATTGCACACTGATGTGAGTGGAAAGTGGAGTCATAGAGCCTTGTCATTTCAAACCCAGACTGGGTGAAGCCAGCCTAGGTCATCCAACGGTGGTGGGAGGATTGCAGGGAGGCAGACGGAAGATGTGACTCACTGTGCGTCTTGGGCTGCTCTTTGAACCACATCGATGGAAACGTTTCCTAACTGTGATAAATACCTCCCCACGCTGATAAGTGTCGTTTGGAAATCTCCATTCTGATAAACATCACCAGTTCACAGTGTTTCTGAGTTCTGGGTCTTTCCCTGCGGCCACTTTGCAATATGCCTCTTGGGCAAACTCCAGTTCCCAAGCTAGAGGACTGTCAATTTATCTTTTTTAAAAAAAGAATTTATCTTTTTTTAAAAAATTATTACTGCTTACTAGGTAACGAATTAAACACACCAGTCGATTGAAAAGCCACTACGTTGTTTGTTGTTGTTATTGTTGGGGCGAGAGAACAACTAACCAGGTCGATTTTTTCCTATCAGTTTGCTCTTTGAAGCACAGTGTATGGGTAAGAGTTAGTGGGGTGACCGAAACAGTATTGAAGCTGGGGTGCAAATGCGTTTTCTCCTCTTCTTCCACTGAGGGAGGGCCCGAGGGCCCAGGGGGTGCCCGACCTGGAAGATCCAGCTGCCTCCGGCTCCAAAGCTAGGGTGATGGCTGTGTTCTCACACAAGTGCTGACAGACGTGTCAAATAGAAAACAGATGCAAACTGACCTCCCGAAAATGTATTTCAAGGCTTCTTACTCTTCACAGGAATCCTTCAGGGTGGGAGAGGCCACCTTCAGGTTGTGACGCGCATGGATTTAAGGAAGGGCTGCTGCTCCTGCCTGGACCCCTCTGGACAGGCCCCCTTTTACACAGCGTTGGCCTCAGAATCCATTCCGCAGGTGGTCATCTCCCAGCACGCCTGCTCTCTCCCACGTGTCCGCGCACACACAGTCTCGGTTTTCATAGATGCACCACTTTTTACCAAGCATTGAGGCCACGTCTCTCCCATGCTTAGATCCATACTTGCTTTGGAATTGTCGTTGTCACTAGGCCATTACTAGCTCCTGTTTGTGACGCTCTGTGTAAGTTGGGGATCACTGGGTACACTGGACTTTTGCCCACTTAACAACTTAAGTTAGAAATCCTGGAAGAGAGAGGTCCAAAGGCCGATGGGGGAAACAAGTTCTCATGCTTCTCTCTCACTGCCGCTGAGTCCCGACCCTGAGGGCAAGGTCCTGCCCCCCCTCCATGAGTGCAGGCTTGCACCAGGCATGCTTCTATGCCTCTGAACCGCTCTGCTGTGTTCTTGTGGACACCTGTCTGCATCCCACAAGAAGTTGCGTGGGATTTCCCAGAGTTTTCCCCTCACAATGGCTACAATTCTTTGTCAGACTTTCTTTCTTGTCAAGTTGTTGATATCTCACAAAGCAATTAATGGCAGCATTTCCCGGGGAAGGAAAGGCATGCAAGGCAGTACAAAGTCATTCCCAATGCCACCGATGAGCAATCAACTACATCACTCTGGTTAATCCCCAATCAGGCTGGCTTCAATGTCGGCACTTCTCAGTGGGCCAAGCCAGCTCTCACTCTGGAAGTTCGGGGATTCTCCGCATAAGAAGTCAGTGCATTCTCCTACTTTCAGGCATCAGATGCCAAGAAGTTCCCATCTTATTATGAAGTAAATTAAGTAGAAAGTTTTGGGCAAGAGCAGATAGAATTTATGGAACACAAACATTTGAATCTTTTTCCTATTCCCATCTCAATCATTTATCCAATTTGTGGGATAACAAAAAAAGTGCTCTTTATTAGAACATGCAGTTTTTGTTCAGATATCTGAGTTTTGCAAATGAATAGAAACTGTCAAATATGCAATTTGTATGCATTAGCTCAGTTGAGTGTGATGATGAGCTGATGCAATGGATAAATAGCAAGCCAATTTTACAGAGTAGAGAAATGAATTTTGCTGATGTTATTTCAAAGCTAATCAATAATAGAACAGGATTTAGTTAGGCTTGACCAACATCTGATGGAAATGTGGACAGGGGACTTTCTCTGAAGTTGGGTTTGCGTTGCTTTGCTTGGTGTATTTATTTGGGTTAGATCGAAGGGGTGATGGGGATCAGGAGACCTTTAGCCTCCCCACTGCAAACTACTTTTTGGGCTGCCATTGCTTCTTTGATTCCAAGATCAATTCTTTTTCAATTAATATATTCGCAACACGAGATCCCAGAAAGAAAATTTTAAAGACAAATATGTGGTTATTGATCCACAGATTTATTAACCCAAAGCTCTATTATCTGCCAGCTTTTCTGATTCATTCTAAATCACCACAACCACCTCTCACACACTTGGGGATTCAACATCATGGAGTTTTTATTCAGTCTTTCCTAGGTCTGTCTTTGCATATATATATATATATATATATATATATATATATATATATATATATTCTTCCCTGGACCTGGAACACTCCCCTTGCACCCCCGTTTCTCCTCTACCTACAGGCACCCTTCTGGGGGGCAAACTGCTATTAAGTTTCAGCTTCAGTGTTATTTCCTCCGTCCCATATCATCCCATGATAACCCCCATCACACCTGTTATCTTTAAGGGAGGTACTGCAGAGCCCAACCCTGAACACCTGAATTCTCACTTTGCCTGATGGTGCACATTCTGGCCATGTACTAACCCTCTCAGCTTTTTACTTTCCTCACCTTTCCATGAGGACGATAGTGGCACCTGAGCTTTGAGGTAGGTCCAAGATCACTGAGCTTTGAGGTAGGTCCGAGAGAATACCTTCCAACAGCTTAGAGACAGCCTGACTTTCGGCAAGCCCTCCACTTGCCTTAACTATTACCATTAATTGTTTACAGATATAGGGGAGGGACCATAACTGGGATGGTCGCCACAGCATCCCTGCACATTGCACAGTGCCTATGAATATTTGCTGGGTAAATAAATCTCCAGACTACATCAAAATAAAAGGCTTCTGCACAGCAAGAGAAACCAGCATCAAAATGAGAAGGAACCCACTGTATGGGAGAACATATTTGCCAATGATATATCTGATAAAGGTTTATTATCCAAAATATAGAAAGGACTCACACAACTCAACAAAAGGAAGACAAACAATCCAATTTAAAAATGGACAGAAGACCTTAATAGACACTTCTCCAAAGAGGATATACAACTATCCAAGAGACATGTGGAAAAATGCTCAAAGTCACTGATCATCAGAGAGATGCAAATTAAAACCACAATGAGACATCATCTCACATCTGTCAGAATGACTATAATTAAAAAAAAAAAATCAACAAACAAATGCTGGAGAGGATGTGGAGAAAAAGGAACCCTCCTGCACTGCTGGTGGGAATGCAGACTGGTGCAGCCACTGTGGAAAACAGTATGGAGTTTCCTCAAAAAGTTAAAAATGAAACTTCTGTTTGATCTAGTGATCCCACTTCTAGGAATATATCCTAAAACCCCCCAAACACCAATCAGAAAGAATATATGCACCCCTATGTTCATATCAGTGTTATTTACAAGAGCTAAGATTTGGAAACATCCCAAGTGCCCATCAGTAGATGAGTAGATAAAAAAGCTGTGGAACATTTACACAATGGATACTATGCAGCAGTAAAAAAAGAGGGATCTCCTACCCTTTGCAATAGCGTCGATGGACCTGGCGAGTATTATGCTAAGTGAAATAAGCCAATCTGAGAAAGACAAATTTCACATGATCTCACTTATTTGTAGGATCTAATGAACAAAATGAAATGACCAACAAAATAAAACCTGACATGCATGGAGGCATGGAATGGACAGACATACCTCGATGTGGGGGTGGGGAGACAAGAAGAGATAAAGAACTTATATACTTATATGCATAGCCCATGGACACAGGCAATAGGGTGGTGAAGACCTGGGGGTAGGGCTGGGAGGACAAGGAGAGAAGGGGGAAAAATGGGAAATAGCTGTTATACTACCAACAATTTAAAAAGAATATTTAAAATAAAACAAATCTCCAGTTGCACAAACATAGCCCATCCACAGCTCCTGATGACAAACATCATTATCTCTTATCTGGGTCCTGAACTGGGCTCCTGCTCTCTGCCTCTTCCCTCCAGTCCAGCCAGAGGGGTCTTTTTCAAACTGAAGTCAGACCAGGTTGCTTTCCTGGTTTCACATCTCACTTGGAATAACAACTGAAGTCCTTGCAAGGGACACCAAGAGCCTACGTGGTTTGGCTTCCTGTTACCCACCTGACCTCATCTTCTGCTACCCGCCTGTCGCTTACTCAACTCCAGCCACACTCTTGGATGTTCCTCTAACACACCAGGAATGCTTTTGCTTCAGGGAGTTTACCTGGCCATTCCTTCTGCCCAGACCACTCTTTCTAGCAATCACTGCTAACTCTATCCCCTCGTTCATGTCTTACTCGAATGCACCTTCTCAATCAGGCCTACATGAATTACTTTATTTATTTATTTATTTATTTATTTATTTATTTATTTATTATTATTTGTTAATCCTTACCCAAGACTATTTTTCCATTGATTATAGAGAGAGTGGAAGAGAAAGGGGGAAGACAGAAATATCTATGTGAGGGAAACACATTGATTGCTTGCCTCTTACATGAGCCCTGACCAGGGCCCAGGGAAGAGCCTACAACCGAAGTATGAGGTATGTGCCCTTGACCAGAATTAAACCTGGGATCCTTTGTTCTGCAGGCTGACTCTCTATCCACTGAGCCAAACCAGCTAGGGTTTATCCTATTTAAAATTGCAACCTCAGCCCTAGCCAGTTTCACTCAGTGCATAGTGTTGGCCTGTGGACTGAAGGATTCCAGGTTCAATTCTGGTCAAGAGCCTGGTTGCAGCCCCCCCCCCCCCGCCCCACCTGAATAGGGGGCATGCAGGAAGCAGCCAATTAATGATTCTGTCTCATCATTGATGTTTCTATCTCTCTCTTCCTCTTCCTTCCTCTCTGAAATAATGAAAAATATATTTAATATCTATACTAATAAAAGAGAAAAATGCAAATTGACCATCCCTCTGTGACATCCACCTGCCAATCAGGAGTGAGTATGCAAATTAACATGGGAAAGATGGTAGATTAACTTGCACACACAGGCGCCGAGTGACAGGGGGCAGGGCAGCCACTTGCACACTCTGACGCCAAGTGGCCTGGGTCCTGGGGATGGGTGTCCTCAGGACCCAGACCGCTATGAGCCTATGGGCCCACCATAGGCTCAGAGTGGCTGGGGTCCCAGAGCAACCCCCGGCCACTCAGGGCCTACGCTCACAGGTGCAGAGTGGCTGGGGGTGGGGCGGGAACATCCCCGGGACCCAGGCGCTCCGAGCTGGTGCATGTGCAAGAGGCCAGGGGTGGGATGGGAACATCTCCCTCAGCAAGCGAGCAGACAACAGGGCCCTGCTTACTCCTGGACCTGGTGGTGAAGGGCAAGCAGGCCCCTACAGAGAGCAGACACCAGGCCTGTGGTGGGGTTAAGCAGACAGGTCTGCAGAAAGCAGAGAACCATAGGGAGCAGACCTAAGCCGTTAGTAGGACATGCCCTCAGGCCTCCCAGATTTGAGAGGGTACAGATTGGGCTGAGGGACCCCCGCCCTGTGAACTCATGCACCAGGCCCCTAACATATCTATATCTATATCTATATCTATATCTATATCTATATCTATATCTATATCTATATCTATATCTATATCTATATCTATATCTCATAGATATAGATATATCTCATAGATATAGATATAGATATAGATATAGATATAGATATAGATATAGATATAGATATAGATATAGATATAGATATAGATATAGATATAAAATCGCAACCTCATCACAAATAAAAGGAGAGAGTAAACCAAAACCGTGAAGAGGGCAGAAAGAGCCGGAACCGGTTTGGCTCAGTGGCTAGAGCGTCGGCCTGTGGACTGAAGAGTCCCGGGTTCGATTCCGGGCAAGGGCATGTACCTTGGTTGCGGGCACATCCCCAGTGGGAGGTGTGCAGGAGGCAGCTGATCGATGTGTCTCTCTCATCGATGTTTCTGACTTTCTATCTCTCTCCCTTCCTCTCTGTAAAAAAT
>PVJC01036618.1:0-16548 GCA_004026665.1 Murina feae | reverse complement strand
GAGGAAGATGGGCAGTAGGCAAGCTTGGGAGGCAGGCCGCACCCAGCCCTGGCCACGCTCAAAAAAGAGAACAACGTGCTGGGGAGGGCAAGAGTCTGAGAGATCAACATAGAGGGGGTGCCTGCTCCAAGCCTCCACGGTGTGCCTGGGGGCAGGCCCCCAGCAGGTAGACACACACAGGAGGACTGCTCCGAGCCTCTGATGGGGCTGGGGGCAGGTCCCCAGTGATGACACACACACACACACACACACACACACACACACACACACAAAAGGCACCTGGCAGACTGGGGCCATCATAGGACATCCACTGAGGGTTCCCTGACTGTGAGAGGGCACAGGTCGGGCTGAGGGACTCCCTCCACCCCGAGTGCACAAATTTTTGTGCACCGGGCCCCTAGTTAGAAATAAAATTGCGAGACAGAGATTTACAAATGATTGGAAACAAAATTGCTATTGGACTAGTCACAGCAATGTGTGAGCAATATGAGTGCTACAACATGATAAAGGAATTGAGTTTCAACCAGGAATCTATATAGTAGAGCCAAATTAGAAGGAATTGTAAGAGGGAGAATAAAGACATTTCAGATATATCCCTAAACCGAAAAATAATTGGCTCCCCTGTGTCCTTCTTTAGGAAACCACTGGAGAAGACAATCCTACAACAGGAGGGAGTAAGCCAAGAAAGTGGAAGACATGGGAATCCAGAAACAGGGTCCCAGAAAGGGAGGTGGTCACAGGTGACATGAAGAAAGAATTCCAGATGACCACTGTGCCGCAGCCCTAGAGACTGCAGAACAGGACAGAGGGGTCCCACAAAGACTCTCTAGGGGGGATATAGAATAAATAAATTAGCTGATAGTTTGAGGTTTTGAAAAAGCTATCAATGGCCATTGACAGATCTGACAGAAAAAATAAATAGGACCTAGAAAACTCTGCAAGTAAGAAACAATAACAAAATAAAGCATTGCGCAAGAAAGGTAGTCACGATTCCCTAGTTGGTTCTGGGATAAACCATATCTGCAAATCAGATAAACAGTAACAATTAATTTAGGTAAAAATCGCAGTGTGATTCTGAGAACAGGGAGAGAGGAAAAAGGGAGGGAGTATGTAAAGATGTTATGTCTTGATTGAACACAGCAAGAGGTCAATCCACAGGTCTAAAATGCATAAATCCAGAAAGAATATAAGCACAAGGAGATCAACAGCAGAAGAAAGAGTTGAAAAAGAGGAAAGTGGGTCTTGGGTAGCAGGACCTGGAGTTAGGAAGGGCAAAGGTCCCTGTTATTTTTTGAGGCATATTATTTAATTTTAAAATTATGTTCATATAACTTACACACAAAAAAAAAAAAACTTTTAAAAAGAGAGAGGGGAATTATGGGTGCTGGGTTACAGATCAGAGAGCAGAGATTTAGTTGCTGAGAGGAGCCATAAATTATAGCACAACTAACTTTCTAAAGGCTCCTTCTGCACACATTACCCACGGATGCTGTGACGATATTCCACAAGGGAAGAGAAGGGAAGCCATGCCCAAGCTCCACCCTCTCTTTTGGGAGACTTCTGGCACAGCTCTCAATACTGAGTCTTTGTTTCTTAGTGCTTGCAGGACTCTACTCTTTCGGGGCTGAGATGTTTACTTTCCAGGGCTAGAAATTTTCCTGCATCCCTCCCCACCACACTAGTACATGTGGTAAGGATGTGCACAAGCCTCAGAATACTTCCTCCAACACTGCTGCGTCAACCTTGGCTGTGAACTCTGTGTAACGTGATAGTGATGGTGCCATTGGAATGCTCTATGGACTGGCTCTGTCTTCCATGTCAACCAGGTGAATGGTTCTTGATGTAGCCAGGGATCTGATTGGTGGGGAAATGGCAACTTCCTTAACTGCACTGACCTGCCTCTATAACTCCTTCTGCTGCTCTCTTTCCTCCTGACCTCCCAGTCCTGTTCATCTTGGTCAAGGAGATGTCCCGTTACCAAAGAGTCCTGTGGAGAGCTTAGTTTCCTCACACTGGCAACAAATTAGCCATGTGGATACCATATGCAAATGTGCTCTAACTTAAAAACTACTAGTCCTATATCAGTGGTTCTCAACCTTCCTAATGCCGCGATCCTTTAATATAGTTCCTCATGTTGTGGTGACCCCCAACCATACAATTATTTTCATTGCTACTTCATAACTGTAATTTTGCTACTGTTATGAATCATAATGTAAATATCTGATATACAGGATTATTTAGGCAGCCCCTGTGAAAGGGTCATTCGACCCCCAAAGGGCATGTCATGACCCACAGGTTGAGAACTGCTGCCCTAAATGATGAGACTTTCTTACAATCACCAGCTTTTAAACTAACATCCTAACACGCCATTGGTACTACCTCTCACTCTTCATTTTCACTGGGTTTTTGACAGGGAAGTTAAACTTTTGTCTAGTAAAGCAATCATAAATAAAAACAAGAAAAGAAAGTCAGAGAAAGGACAAAAAGAGAGAAGCATCACAAATCTATACCTTGATTCCAGGACTTGTTGTTTTATACAATGAAAGGTTTCATGACTCAAATTCAACAGTCAGCTGAGAGTCAGCTGGGAAGAGGAAGAATTGGTTTCTCAAACAGGTCTCAGTGCCCTCAGAATCCATCAGAAAATTGCTTATAAAATTTATCAGGAAAGCCAATTGCTTCCTATGAGGACAGTTATGAGTAATAACTAACGGAAAGGCTTTATTCTTAAATAGGATGTGAGATGAAGTTTTTCTTCCCAATACAAATGCACTAAAAAAGGATGGTAGGAAAACATTTAAAAGTGTTAGCTGTGGTGGTTGTTTCTCAGTGATGGAATTATAAGGGAATTTGATTTTCTTCCTTGTCTGTATTTTTAGGACTTTGTAGCATATCAGTCATAACCTTTACAGTTCCAATAATAAGCAAGAAATGTTTTTTCATCATCATTTAAATAAATTGCATTTTTTCATTAAAAAGTGTTTGATTATGAAAAAAATGAGGTAAGAAATGCAAAAGTGGTGATGTGAGAGCTTGTGGAGGACCAGCCATGTCTTCTCAACAACACTGAGTTGAGGAGGGAAATGAGGTGAGGAAGGGAAGACGACTCCTCAGGGAAGGAAAGCTGCCAAAAGAAGGAGACAAATGGTACCATGGCCATTGGGGGAGGGGCAGGTGCTGATTTGGTCTTGGCAGTTCTCCTTAAGCCTTTTTTTCTGCAAGGACCAAAGATGTTGTTGTGCAGCAGCTTGCCCCAGGTTCCTGTGTGTAGACCTACGAGAGCTGGATTGGAATACCCAGTTTTGAAAACAAAGGCCTAGGGTTGGATGTTTGCATATCTGACCCCTAGAATGGCCCAATGTGATATCTCCATGGAAACATAAAAGAAACTTGAAGTGATCTGGGAATAGTTTACTATTCATCAGATGTTCTACCTGCCTGGTCTTAATGTTATTTTGTGGAGGTTAGAAAAAGAGATAATTCAAAGGCAACTTTTATATTTTTACCGTAAGTAAGTGAGTAAATGAGAATAACATCAATAGAAATGGTGAATATTTGAAAGGCGGGTGGGGCTAGGAGCAGGGGGTGGGGAGATAGAGACCGAGGGTTCTGTGTTGGACATACTATGAAATGCTTTATTAGGTCTCACAGTGGAGATGTCAAGTCAGTAGTCGGAGTTCAGGCAAAGTTCAGGCTGGAGATTTGGGAGGCATAATATTTAAAGCCACCAGACTCAATAAGATAATCTACGGAGATAAGAGGGCTGAGAACTAAGCCCTGAGACCACTAATGCTCAGAGATCAGTAAGTGAAAAGAAACCATGAAAGGATACTGAGAAGGAGGTAGAAGGAAAACCAGAAGCAGGAGGTGTCTGGGAATCCACGTGCAGAAAGACTTTAACTCTAAGTCTTCTACTCCAGCTTACCTTTAAACCATCCCAAAGCAATGGCTGCACTAGTTCAGCCCAACAACCTACCACTCCCAGACCTACTGAAACGATACCATGATTAAGTCTTTGGATCATGGCCCAACATCCTCCAGGCCACCTATGCGGTTGATTTCTCCTCCTCCTTCCCAAGGAAAGGTCAGCCAAAAACAAGTCCCCTGAACAAGAGTTTTATTCTCTGGCCTGTATATGAGAGGGGTCTTCCCCCATTAATCCAGCATTGACTACCCTGTACTAAGAACAGTGTGCATTTAACAGACGTGTTCTCCCATAAGAAATGGCTCCAAAGCGTACTCTTCCAGAAGTGTATCAAAAAGTATTTTCCCTTTCCTTGCAAACTCTGCACCGTTCTTGGTACCAATTGACTATTGTCTTACTTGGCTACACACACACACACACACACACACACACACACACACACACACAAATAAACAGAGACACAGTTTAACTCGGGTCACGGATTGAGAACACTGAGCAGCTCAGAAATTGGTTTTAGGGGCAGAAGTATCAAAGTTACTACCACCCAGCTCTTACTAAGCTTTGGGCGTTGTAGCTAATCAGTTAGTAACATTGAAAGACTCCTTTTATGGAGGCTTCCCTGCCATCAATGAACTCATTTTACATAAATATTTAGCCGGGCAATAAACTGGACAGCCTATATTACTCAACATCAGCCTCAAAAGACCCTCCCGATTTATATACACAGCATCTTGGTGGAGCAATACATTTTACACGCATGACATGGTCAGCGATAAATATACCAGGGCAGGTCAAACCCTATTTGGTTCTCTGCTTTTAACTGTCTTGGGCTTTGTGTGTTTCTTTAATCAGTTGGATGATTTAGATAAACAATGTGTATTAGTCTTTGTAAGTACAACATGCCTTGAACTTTCTCCAGATATTCATTCCCATTCATCATCATAATAGTTGCTCCCCCTTGGCCATCGTTAAGATTAGAAACGTCCGTGAACCATTTAATGATATTCCGCAAGACTGGACAGACTTTTCATGCCTTGATGAATTGTGATCACTCAGCTTAGACCAATGAAATCGGATATCCTTTAATGTGCCTGATGACTTTAAGTTTAGGGAAAGCAGCGCTTGGGAATCAAAATGGCTTCACAGAATAACCATTGATTTGGGGGAAGATGCATGATTTAAGTAAAAATTGATTAATGAGTTAGCATCTAAGTGGATAGCTAGCTGCAATGGATATTTCTTTTTTCATACTGCTGAATATGGTTTGATCTATAAATGTTTGTTTATGAAAGAACTCATTAAATTCTTAAAGGATAACCCTGAAAGGAAATACTTTTTTAAAGCTCAAGTTGGAATGTCAAAGAATGAGGTTCCTCCAAGTAAAGTGACTTTTAGAGGCTCACACTGCAGATGAGGAGATCGCCATGAAAACAAGGCTGAGCTAGGGTGTGTTTAACTATCTTGGAGCTGAGAAAGACTAGCTGCCTCTACCTTATTGCTCCTGCAGATCCAGATGGCCATTATGGGAATGATGTGTCCCCCAATGTCTGTGTGATATAAACAAGAGGACTTGGCAATTTGTGCTAAAAATATCTTTAATATTTTCACAGATCTTTCCCCTAAGTTCATTGAGCATCCTTAAAACCAGTGTTTTAAACTTTGCATCTGGTGGATTGCTTATCTCTTTCTTTCTTTCTTTCTTTCTTTCTTTCTTTCTTTCTTTCTTTCTTTCTTTCTTTCTCTTTCTTTCTTTCTTTCTTTCTTTTCTCTCTCTCTCTCTCTCTCTCTCTCTCTCTCTCTCTCTCTCTCTCTCTTTCTTTCTTTCTTTCTTTTTTTCTTTCTGGAGCACTTGAGACATGTTTGTCTTCTCATTTTGGCAGCCTCCCTGTATTTGTGTCTATGTATCAGGTATATCTGCCACGTCTCCCATTCTTATGCCCAGCCAGGGGCCACCTGGGATAAGATATAAAGTGATCTGCAGATAGTTGCCACTGCATTGGGCTTGAAAGTGCCTGGCAGGGTCTAAGCTGCAAACAGAAGCCAGCTGCCACTAGTGCCAGGCTGAGGCTGCTTAGCAAGAGGTATAAGGCACACCAAGGCCAGGTACTACTTGTTTGGGGTTTGTGAACCTTTGAAAGTTTTTAATAAAGATCTCAACACAAGCTGAGACAGGTCATTTGTATGGAAAAGCTGCTGGATGTGCCTTAATTAGGCCCCCGTGTTGGATAAGGTGATATCTCAGGGAATCACCAGAATGGGGTGAATGGTGTTAGCCAGGTTGATGGAGACTCAAACTTGGTGTCCACCTGTACCTGCAGACTTTGTGGAGTGAGAGCTCAACAAAGGAACAAAATGGTAGAGCAAAGTACCCTTCTAGCCCTCACTGAAGCCAGACAATGTGATTCCCTGTATGTCCCTGGTGCTTTTTGAGCTGCCTGCTGTTCCGGTGCTGAAGGTCAGTAGTGAGTACATCAGTGAGGAAATCCATGTGCAGGACCTTTAAGAGAAATGCGTGGGACTTCAGCAGCATTCACTCAGCCACAATCCCCACTGGTTTTCACCATCAGCAGTTATGAGGACTTCTTTCACCACCAGCAGTTATATGGTGCTCAGGGCTGGAGAGTCCCCTGTGGGGCTGGGACCCTGTGCTCCCCTGGTGGACCTCCAAAGCTGAGATACCCCATGGATATGGGGCCAGCTTGTGTGTTCCAGTCTCCACCTCTTCCACCAATCTTGACACGACTTTTGTATTTCTTTAGTTAGAGGAGTTCTTGTTCAGCTAGATTTCAGGTGGTTCTCAATGACAGTTGTTCTGTAGGTTAGTTTTAATTTTGATGTGGTCACGGGAGGAGGAAAGCACAGTGTTCACATCCTCTGCCTCTGCTTGTACATTTTTAAGTTGCATTATTTTTAAATACACAAAAAATGTTTGGAAACACTGGGAATGATTACCCAGGAAAAATGAAGAATCGATAGAACATAGTATTCAATTTCAATATTTATTCCTAAATTATTTTCTATATCTTAACAATTTTATTGAGATATAACTTACATATCTTAGAATTTGCCCATTTAAAGTGTACAGCTCAATGGTTTTTACCGTATCCACAGAGTTGTACATCTGGCCCCACAATCAATGTAAGCACATCTTCACCTCCACATACTCCTTATTTATCACCCTCACCCATCCCTGCCAATCCTAGGAAACCACTAACCTACAGTCTATCTCTATAGATTTACCTATACCAGAAATTCCAAAAAGATAGAATCATATAGCAGGTGATTCTTTGTAACTGGCCTCTTTCACACAGCATAATATTTTCAAAGTGCATTCATGTTGCAGTATTTATCAGTATTTTATTTTTATCATCAAACAATATTTTGTTATATGGATACATTATATTTTGTTTATTTATCAGTTGATAGGCATCAGGGTTGTTTGAACTTTTTGAGTGTTATGAATAATGCTATAAATATTCATGTGTAAGTTTTTGTGTGGACATGTTTTCATTTTTCCTGGGTATATACCTAGGAGGGGAAAAACTCTCAATATTTAACTGTTTGAGGAACTGCCTGACTATTCTGAAGAGGCAGCACCTCTTAGAATAAGTTGGGAAGTGTCACACCTCTTCTATATTTTGGAAAAGATTGTGAAGAATTGGCATTAATTCTTATATAAATGTTTGATACAATTAACCAATATAGCCATCTAGTAATGGACTTTTTACGAAGTTTTTTAATGCGTTTTTATTAAATTTTTTTTGAGAGAGAGAGAGAAAAAGAAGGGAGAGGGAGAGAGGGAAAAGGGAGAGGGAAGGAGAGAGAAATGTTGATTTCTCTGTGGTGCAGTGAGGAGGGCGCTCTTCAAGAAGGTGACATTTGAACAAAGAGTTGAAGGAGCTGAGAGAGGAGCAAGCCACGTGGATTCATCTGGAAAGTGCAATGGTTCTGAGAAGGGAGGACGTCTGGGATGCTCAAAGAACACCACAGAGGCCAGGATGCTGGACAGAGTGAGGGGACTGATGGACCAGATCCCAGGGACTGGTAGGGCTCTGGGTGAGGTGCCCTGTTTTGAGCAGAGGAGCAACATGATCAGACTCTATCCGCCTGCCAGGTCCACAAGTAACTCAGGCACCAGTGAGGACACTGTTTTGATAACTCGGGTGAGAGATAATGGTGAGAAGTGGTTGGATTCGGGAAACATTTTAAAGGCGTTTG
The DNA here is from genome assembly GCA_004026665.1 of Murina feae. NCBI lineage: Eukaryota > Metazoa > Chordata > Mammalia > Chiroptera > Vespertilionidae > Murina > Murina feae. Next base: position 8,405 of record PVJC01036618.1, on the reverse strand, counting down.
TGATGGATTGGTTATGAAATGGAAGATAACGTAGATTCAAGCTTATCAGGTTGGTGGCCCCCCGTGAGCCTTACCTGTGTTTATGCCCTTATGCAGCCCCCTCCTTTTAAGTCTGGGCTAAGTCAGGTGACTTGATGTAAGCAATAAAAGTGGCAAAAGTGATGTTGGGCCAGGTTTGGACCTAAACCTTAAGAAGACATGACAGCCTCTGCTGTGTGCTCCTGGCACCTTGGGCCACCATGTGCAATGGGAGAGGGAGCATGGAAATACCATGTAGAGAGGCTCTGTGCCTGCGTGGAGGAAGAGAGCAGCTCAGCCAGCCATGCCCCCAGCTCACCCCGCAGTGGAAGGAGCATACCAGTGACTACCAGCAAGGGCAGCGGATAGACGCTGAATGAGGCCAAGTCTCATTGATGGAACTGTGAGGAAATAAAAGTTATTTAAGCTTTTAAGGTTGGAGGCCATTTGTATACAGCAATAGACACATGAAAAAAAATGGCCTCAAGAGTTTTGGCCTTGGCACCCAGAAGAATGCAGTTAGCATTAAGCACATGGAGAAAACTGCTAGTTAACAGGTTTGAGGGAAAGACTCGGGTGGATGAGTTAAAATCTTACTACTCCTAAGTGGAAAAGAACAACACTTTTCTTAATATATTAGAAGGAGGTCTTCTAATTCTTAAGCATTGCTGCATGTTCTAAGGCCAGGAAAGGCCATTTTAAAAGCAACTCTTTGGATCACCAACATAATAGCAACAGAAGAGGTTAAAGGAATTGTTTAGATTTCTTCCTTTCTAGCTTCAGTAGGATCCCTATGGCAGTCCGATTTTTCTGGCTTCGCCACTGCGGTTTCAGGGCTCCGGAGGCTTTACCACGTAAAGGAGAAACCACCGTGCTTGCTTCCCCTCCCACTTTCCACAACTGGTCACAAAGAACCACCTTGGGCTTGGCTGATGGGCTTCTGGAAGCTGAGTGCACAGCCGTGGATGGAGGCCCCTGCCAGTTTTAGATTTAATCCTTCCCGTGGCCATACACTTCAGAGACGCAGCACGTGGGAAAAGAAAAATTGCCTGGTCAAGTTGGTCAGCCTGTGGGTCTCTGATGACAGACATCTGGGCTAATACCTTGTGAACTTGAACCCAAATTGAGTGTTGAGGCAAAGCAGTGAATTCCTTAATAATTCTTAACATCCCAGAACAAACACTCATGTAAATGGGTTATTTTATGTTGCTAACCTCCTACTCACTCATCCCCACCTGTAGCTCGATACATTCCCCCACCCACACCTCCTTCCCCTGTGTCCTAATCAGCTTTTGGGGAAGGGTTAGAATAGAGCTAGAGTAAAACAACTTAATCACATACACAAAAGCTCATTTCTTCCGGGTTCAATCTTTCCTTGGGCCAGTGTTTCTGGGAGGGAGGAGGCCCTCCCACCCCTAGTCCTTTTGCAGGTCCTCCACCCCATGGCTCAGCACTGCAACCGGATGTTGGACAAAGAGATTGCCCTTCCAGCACAAAGAGGTTCTCAAATTTTGAGCAATTGTAGGGCTTATGGTAGAACAAAGTTGATGTGTTTGACTTAATAAACATTTTGAACTATAACATTATGTTATGAATATCCAGGCTTGAGATGACATTTGGGACATGGCACACCATGAGGTTTTCACAGTGTGGTCATCATGATGTGTTCATGGCATGGGGACAACGGCAGCCACTGTTCTGGTCTCTGAAGATCTCTTAGTCATGACATGCTTTGGCTATGGTTTCTTCCAACTGCCACTCCACAATTCCAGGTCATTTCCTCTAGGGCGTCCATTAGTCCATGGTGGACTGCTGCTGTGTGCGGCCTCTGTTTATTCACTCCCTCCCTCAAAGTGCTTGCTTGTCTCCAGCGGTCTGGTGACTGTCAATACTGACTTGTAAACCTCCACTTTTGTGACTCATCAGGCTTTTCCCCTGGAGAATGTTCATCAGCGGTCACGGATGAAAATGGCTCATCAGGAACACAAGGCAGGAAGAAAACTCCAGTGGGGTACACAAGCAGATGGAGGGGCCCACCCTCTGTAGGGAGGGTTTAAAGGCCCAACATGGCCTTGTGAGCAAGAGTATATGGGATGGAAAGCTCCTTAGTTTCAACACCCCAGAAGCACCCTGAAACAAGGAGTGAAGTGCAAGTAGTTCATTTGGTAGATAATTGCAGGAAACCCAGGTCAGGGAGTTGAGAAGGGTATAAGGAAGGGGAAAAGCAAATACAAGGTGTATTAAGTCAGCTACCACAGCAGGTTACTAAAGCTTAATTCTGTGGGAAATCTCCCCTACAACCCACATATGTGCCGACCGGGAATTGAACTGTGACCTCCTGATACGTAGGTTGATACTTAACCACCAAGCCACACCAGCTGGGCCAAGGATAGTTTTTCGTTGATGTTTAGAAAAAGTGTGAGAGAGGAAAGAAGAAGGAGGGAGGAAAGGAGAGGGGAGAGGGGAGAGGGGAGGGGGAGAGGGAGAGGGAGAGGGACATCAATGCAAAAGTCATATCCATCAGCTGCCTCCTGCACCCACCCCAACCCTTGACCAGGAATCAAACCCGAGAGCCTTCAGTGTAATAGCTGATGCTCCTACCATTGAGCACACCAGCCAGGAGGAAGTGATATTTTTACACACCAACCTCTATGACTGTTGAAAGCTTCTTCTTGGAAGTGCCTGCTGTAGCCAAAAAATTTAATAGATACAGAGGTGCAGATATTAGCCACTAAAAGTTGTCTGGGGCCCTCTGAAACAGACCTATAGGCTGGATCTGTGGGCTATTCTAGGACACCTGACAAGCGGGCTTGCACTGGCTAGGACCTTTCACAGTGCTCACTGTATAAACCCGCGACCTGAAAAAGTGGATGCTGACTGTACTGTCAGGACTGCGAAGAATTTTCACCAAAGTTTAAGGATAAAATATATGTATCAACAGCATTAGTGGAGCCAGGAAGTAGTGAGACATTGTATGACTATAGGTCCAGTCAACTTTCCGTGAGGTTAGGTGAAAACTGCAGGTTATGGAACTCCGTTTGAGGGTTCAATATAACCCCATTTTTATTTTTAAAAACACATAGAAAATGTATGCATAAATGATCTATGTGTTATTAATTGCTATCTTTAGGGAAGTGGGGTTATGGGTTCTCTTTTTTCTTACCTAGTTGCTCAATCCTTATAGTAAGCATGGATTACTTTTATAATAATAGTGACCAGATTGAAAAAATATTCTGCACAATCTCAAGATTCAAGAATAATTCTAGCACTTTCCTAAATCTTCCCTTCATTCCTCCTTCACACCCTCCATCCAATGCTTCAGAGTCGCCTTGCCTAGCTGCAGGTAAGTGACAGGCAACATCCCAACTCACACACACGGCAGAAAAGAATTAGGTGCAAAAGGCTTTGAGCAGCTGAGAGAGATGTCCCCATATCCCTGAACTAAAACTCTTCCATTTGTTCACAGACCAGCATTTATGACTTGTTTGTAAGTACAGAATTCTCATGTTGATATCTGAGTTCAAGTTCATGTTTAGAAGTGAGACAGGGCCTGCAGAGGCCAGCAGGCAGAAGTGGCAGACCTGACAGGAGAGGACAAAGCCTGGACAAGGCTGCCACCTGCATCGTCAGTCAGCTCGGGCACCCAGGTTCCTTCTGCCTCACAACCCACTTCCAAACCCTAAGCAGCATCACAGATATGACCTTGAGGGATCCAGAACAGACTTAATTATATTCAAGAGGACCACACATCCAATGTTCAGGACTTAAAAAGAAATAGAATGTAGGCATAAAGTTATGATCCTCCACATTAAAAGTGGGCATCTTCAAAGATAGCTTCAGAATCGTGCTACCACAAGCCAGACTAGGACAGGACGATATATTCTCTTCTGCTTCTGCCTCTTCTCCTTCGGTGTGAAATGAAGTTGATTTGCTATTTGCCAGCATCCTCTGGTTATAGTACCCGCTCTTCAATGTCTGATCTTCTAATGAAGAAACTTACACTATCCATTGTTTCTGAATATCTTTTTCTCTCCCTCGTTTCACAATATTCCTTAAATTAAAAATAAAAAAAAAGACACTTGAGAATGAAGTCTTAACTGTTATGGGGCCATGATCCTTTGTACTGACCACTTTTTAAACTCTTCATAAAAGGGGTCTTTAATAAGCCCAGGCGTTTAAATATGAATGGAGTAAAAGCAAAAGGAGATGAAAGACATGGCATTCCTGGTGAAATAGGTCAGATGATTTTCAGACTCCCAAGTGTCCTGATAGTTTTATGTGATCCAGTCCAGTTCCTGAAAAAGCCCTGCCAACAGGTAACAGGTCTTTGAAAGCTTTTGAAGCCAAAGGCTCCCCACCAGCCAGCCCATCTCTCACTAAGTTCTCAGCCTCATTACGAATGAGAAACAGATACCACGGCACCAACCTGTCTAGAGAACACAGCGGGACAAATGTAATTGCCTGTGTGAGGAATATAGGGCAGCGACTCCCAAATCATTTGTATTTACACCCACTCCATTTCGGTTGTCTTTCCTTTATAATTTGCCCATACATCGATGTCAAGTGTATAATTTTATCTGGGGCTTTATCAGTTACCGCCAGAGCCATGATTACAGGGTGCAGGGGACGCCTCCCCCTGAGTGAGGCTATCTTTAGTATCTTCTTGATAGCCACTTTGTACATAGAAAATCAAAAGGAAAGTCTTGGTTTTCTTATGTGGCTCCAGAATCACTAAGTATAACATTTAGGAGCAATTTATCGACTGTAACTGCTGGGTTTTCAACTGCCACTACAGTTTTCCAAAGTGCTCTTAGTCCTTTCTTTTGTTATTTTTATCAAGTTGGAACAGAAATTTCAGGGAGTTCTATATTGACCATTCAATCGTATTAAGTTCAACTTTTACCTTGCTAGTGCCCCACCCAACTTATTGTACGAACATAAGTCTGGATTTTGACCAATCAGGATCCCAGCAAGAAGGCTACTGGTATGATTTTTGGAAGAAGTAATATTTCACAAACAAAATAAAAAATGGCTCACAGATCTAGGATTCAAAAGATAATTTATTAGTCTGAGGAGTCACACACTACACCCAGTAATATGCTTCTTTTATTTTTGTGCCTTACCTTAAAAATATATTTAAACAAGAAACAAAGATAATATTGAATTTTCCCATAAATTTTGCTTTCTTATTTACAGTGTTACATTGTAAATAACATTTCATTATTCACAAATTAAGGACTGCATTACCATATGGTTTCTTTACATACCCTTCATAATACAGTACACACAGCTCGAAGCTATTATATTTAGAAAGGCTTGAGGGAAGAAGTACAAACTTTGTCAATAAGACTATTATTTTAAAAGGTTCTGACCTTGATTCTCTGCTAGATTGTTTCACTGAAACCATTCTTTGTTAAAGAAAAATGCCCCATATGAGGGATGAGAATAACAGTTTAAGTCACCACAGGATCCACTTAAACTGGTTAACAAATAAAAACACTTTATCACTTATTACTGTTACTAAATGGAGCACTACCACTGTCAAGTCATTTAAACAAGCAGATTTACCCTTCAATTCAGACACATTACATCAATGACAGTCGGTACCTCTTTACGGAATAAAAATATTTCCTGCAACTTTAGGTTTGACTTGTAAACAGTTAAAGCACACATTTTGTAAAGATGATTGACTTATTCCTGGTCTTAGGTTATGCAATATGGGAGAGTTTCTATTTCATCAGGGAGAAGCAAGCACTCACGCTGCACACGCACATGCGCACACACGCACACACTCATGCACTCAGCCCACCCGCCCACCAAAGGCCAGCGTGGCACTAGCACTCACTGTGGCAGCGCTAGTGTCGCCAGCGGTGTGCGAGGCTGCAATAGGGGTTATAAAATGAAGATGACAGGACAGGACATCCAACTTCTGTTAAAAGTACAGAAAGCGCTCAGGTTCTGAAATGCCCTAGGTGTTTCATGCTCAGCCTGAAGATTCAGTTCACTGGGCTCTGCAAGCGGCACACCCCACCTTCAATGGCCACGGACTGTCCTGCCACCGCACCAGGAGGGAGTCTGGAAATGTGAGTCTGTAAAGAGGGAAACAGGAGAATGTTAGAGGTGCCAGCTATGTCCCCCCAGGTGTGACAGGTGGAGGCAAGACTAGAGCCTCAAGGCTCCTCTTTGCCTCTGGGCACCCGCAGATAGTGGTGGTGGGAACCTTAGGTGCCCAGATCCTGCTCGTCCAGGCTGCTCAGGGCACATGTATTGAGTATCTCTGTGTGCCAAGCATGCACTAGCCACTGGAGTCTCAGAGAGGGCAGACAGCCAAGGCCCCGACAACGCAGAACTTACAGTGTAGTCAGTCTGTATTCAGAGTAATAGAGTGCTTTTATTGTTGACACTATTACAGATGTCCCCAATTCTTTTTTTTTAAATCTTCACCCCAGGATATTCTTTCCACTGATTTTCCGAGAGAGTGGAAGAGAGAGAGAAAGACAGAGAGAAACATCAATGTGAGAGAAATACATTGATTGGTTGCCTCCTGCTAGAGCCCTGACCAGGGCCTGGGCCGGGGAGGAGCCTGCAACTGAGGCACATGCCCTTGACGGAAGGGTCCCAGGTTGACATTCTATCCACTGAGCCAAACTGGCTAGGGCGAGTCCCCCGTTTTCTGTATTCAGAATAGCAGTGTGCTTTTATTGTTGACACTATTACAGATGTCCCCATTTTCACTCCCTTTGTCCATCTCCACCCAGCCCCCAAGAACAGTAGTGGCTTTAATGCCAACTATAATGGTCACATTCCAGTTCCATGAAAACTAATAATTTATATACATTTTGTCCTCTGAGCATTCAGAGCAACTACAAATACATGATTAAGTTTATACTTCCAATTTGTTCCTTAAAAGATCTGAATAGCTTACAAAAAGTCAGATAATTCCACAACCTGCAGTAAGTGAGGCAATGAGGACAAGAAAGAGAGGAGGTTACAAAGCAAGGTGAAGACTGGCATGCGGTTAACACCTAGCAGACTGCTGCCCTGTCCCCCAGCTTCCCAGTGGCGCTACGTGGTTGCTTCATGTGGCACACAGCATCACACAAACCACATGCCTAGAGAACGCCTACCACCACGGTGAGTGTGCCATGTGTTTGGTGGGGCTTCAGATACGGTAGGTGGCATGTACAGTGGTTCAGCTGTATGGCAGTGAGCGTGGTGGGATGAGGGCATATTATGCAGAGGAGGTGGCCCTGAGTTAAGATGTGAGTGTCCCACGAGGGGTCAGGACAGCAGCCAGGAACCCCTTTGTAGATGGTCCTGCTTAAACCGGGGATAGATAAATGTAGGGAGTTTCTAAGAAGAACAGGGAATCTTCTAGGGAATCTTCTCTAATTCTGTTTCTCTAAACAAGCTTTTCCTGAGAACTGAACTGAAGGGAGCTCAGCCCTGGGGCAGCCAAACAGGAAGCAAGCATGCATATTTGATGGAAAAACAGGTAACACGGTTGCCTTATAGTTGAGGGTGGACACCACTCTTGAATCTCACTGTACAAGTCCTATTAGATCAACCATTTGGAAAGTTCTGGAGAACAGGACTGTCCTTTGGATACTTGGTTTTTGTGTGTACAAGGCAGGCAGCAACCCAGACACTTCGGGGGCGAGGTTGGTGGACTTGCAGATGGAGAGCTGGATGAGGCAATCCTGTGCATCTCCCGGGATGAAAGTTTCAGTGAGTTCACTCGGCAGGCTCGTGCCGCTGGGAACTGTGTACCAGCAGCTGGCCTCATTGTCGCGTAGGAGGGCAAACTTGGCTCTCACTGCTTGGATATCTTGGAGCTAAGTCCATATTGAGACACACTGGAGAATCTTCTGTTCCTTGTGATGCTTCATTAATCTTGTGGGAGGAGCTAGAAGAGGACCTGTTTGATTCTGCTATCTAACAGCCCTTGTCACATTAGAAACAAAAAGCTGAAATCCCACAATTCCCAGGGCTCAGTGTTTATGGGGCCATGTTTATAGTTCAGGATTTATTAACATGTGGTGAAGGAGAATTTTTTGCCTAGGGATCATTCATTAATTTTTTAAAAGGTTCTCCTAAACAAAAAGCTCCCCAAGAGAGAAGCCCCTCAGTCCATTTCATCCCTAACGTCACCTCGTCAGTCCTGAACACAGGCATGCAGCTCTGTGACAGGGGTCAAGAATAAAGCAGAACTGCTGTGGAAAACAGTATGGCAGCTACCCAAGAAATCAAACATAGGATTATCATATGACACAACACTTCCACTTCTGAGTACATGCCCTAAACAAGTGAAAGCAGGGACTCAAAAATATATTTATACACCAATATTCACAGCAGCATTATTAACAACAGCTAAAAGGTAGAAGCAA
>PVJC01036617.1:0-17633 GCA_004026665.1 Murina feae | reverse complement strand
CTTCTGCAGCACTTGGCTTCCTTTTAAGCTGTCTTTAGTCTTTGCTCTCCTGTGTATGCAAATTAACCACCATCTTTGATGGGTTAATTTGCATACATTTGCTCTGATTTAGCTGGTGGGCATGGCTTGGCTGGTGGGCATGGCTTAGGTGTCTTGGAGTGATAGTTAATTTGCATATTACTCTTTTATTAGAGTAGATTATTCACTACAGAGGATTCCTCCTATAGAAAAATACATATCACCAAACTTCAGAGAGGATTTTAAAGCATCAAGTTCTAGTGCTTCCTTCAGACCATAGTCAAGTGCCATTGTTTCTTCTATCTCAAGTCTCCATGTATAGTATTCTTTTTATGCTAGAATAACTTTTTTAAGTCATTGTTTTCACACACTTCCATAGGTGACAAATTATCTGCATTTTCCAACGTTTGAAAATATGTTTTTGGAAGTAATAAGCATAAAATATAGGTTCTTAATCATTTCCTCTCAGTTTTAAAAGCATCATTCCACTGTTTTTCAAAGTTATTTTAACTTCTTTTTAATCCTTGGAGTTCTGAAATTATGAAAATTCACCTCTCTCACCATGGTTCCTGCCACCAAATTCTTCTCACACAGTTAGCTGTTACTTCTCTCATATGTATCTTTCCAGGGAAATTTTATAACTATACTACTATACACCTGGGGGTAATTAAACCTTCTATATTCCTTCCTTCTTTATTTTTTTACAAATGGTAGTGTACTTTTTCTTATTTAACATTTCTTAGCAGTCTTTCAGATCAGTACCTTAAAGACTTGTGCATTATTTTGACAATTTTATAATATTTTTATATGGGTGTGCCTTATTTAACCACTACCAAAACACTAAAAATTTTGGCCCCTTTATTTAAACTTGTTAGACCTGTTTCCTTATATTCAAAACAAAATTAGTAATATTTATCTCCTACATCCACTGTGGGAATACAATATTTTGCACAGCACTTAGCACACATAACACTATATAACATTCAGCCCTTATACTTTAAGGAAGTGTAAGATTTGATTTTGCTTTGCAGGCACTCTAGCCTTAGAATTCCTCATTGAAACAGGATTATTCAATTGTTTGAAAACACTTGCATTAATATCTCAAGTATCATACCTCAATTTTGCTATACTCTCCGATTTTAAGGCTGCATTTAGCTCCAACTTTTTCATTCTGCTACAATGTGTTTACATATTTCCTTATTTAATTTGAGTATTTTACATTTTTGTGTTATTACTATGTTTATCTCTAGTGAGTTTTTTCTTTCTAAAGTAATTTCTTAAAGACAAAGCATATCACTCAGACTTTAAATGTGTAGTGAGAAAAGCACTGAGATGCCTTCTGGCATTTGGGAATGTATCCATTTCACTGAAAGATTCCTTCCTTGTTGGAGAAAATTACACATGCTACATGTCTATCTCTTTAATTTACACCTAGGACACCCAAGGAGCCGGGAAGGGGGTCATTTGGATAAACTGAAGTGATATTTTCAGTCTTCTTTCTGCTTTCTTACACAAAAAGATGGGTGTTACCCTCCATTCAGACTCTGTAGGACTCCTGGGAAATAAAAAAGAGGGTACTTACTGCTCTTGTCCAGCTAGGGTCATTTTGGGGCCAGTGACTCATGCAGTGATTTCCAACCATATGTACACATCAGAATCACCCAGTTTTTCAAAATCCTGATATTAAAAAAAACAGATTATTTAAATTCAAATATCTGAGATTGGGGCTACAGACATCAGTATTTTTTTGTAGTTCTCAAGTGATTCTACTCTTCATTTAAGGATGAGAATCACTGTTCTAACTCCTTTGGTTCTGTCAAATTTAGTTTGACACTAAGATGCTACGGGAATGTATTAGCACTGATGACTAAAGGGGGTGGGAAATCAATTTGCAAATCCCTGTAGAATTATTGTTAGGTACCCAACTGCTAAAGACAGAGGGATAGGCAATAATGTCTTTTCACAGATGCCTTCTAGTTGGAGGGCAATCTGGCAGCTTTAAAAAATCTTCATTTTAAATAAGGTCATTCACAGTGCAAATGAATTAGCAGTAATTTTGAGGGAAATCATCTTTTCCTTCAATTTGTAATTTTCTAATCTTCTTAGTACTTGTTCACTTCATATTTATTTCATCTGCCTTGACCTTATTGTTTGATCTGGATGACTCCAGGCCTCTTTTCTTTCATCAGGGGAGCAGGAGCCTGCTCACAAATCCAACCCCAACTGTCTCTTAGTTTCTAAGACCTGCCTTCTAAGTTCTATGCTTCTAGGTTCATCTGCTAACATAAGTCTTGCAGATCTCCCAAGTCTTGAGAAAGTTCTGTGTGAGCCTGGTGTCCATTGTGGTCCATTGTGAAAGCTAATGCTTTCTGTATGTCACATATTTTGAGGCAAACCATACTACTTTATTTTTAAATATATCTTTCCATTGAGATATAGTTCACATACAACACTTTGTAAGTTTAAGGTACACAGCCTGTTGATGTGATACATTTATACATTGCAACACAATTACCACTGTACCTTTAGCTAACACCTCTATCATGCCATATAATTACCAGTTATGTTTTGTGGTGAGAACATTGAAGTCTCTTAGTAATTCTGAATCCCTCCCTTCTCTTCATGATCTCAAATCTAGATTATTACCATTCTCCTGGCTGGTGTCTTAAATCCAGTCTTCTGTGCTATTGGCAGGGTGGTTGGGCTAAAACAAAAACCTGTCTCTATTATTTTTTCATTCTGTACTTAAAATGAACCCTTTCACAGATCACCACCAAAGATACCCAAGTACTTTCACATGGCACTCAAGGCCTGCCTTATCTCCTTTTTGCCTACATCTCTATCCTCATTCATTCCCACTCCTTACCTTGTGCTTCAAGCTTGATTCTCCGGGCAGTGTAACTCACTTGACCTTTCCTTTATGCTTTCTGTCTATCATGGCTACTTTTTTTGATTCACATAGGCATTACTGCCTCTCTCTTATACCCTCATAAAAGTAACCAAATCTCTGTGTTCCTAAAACACAATGGGCAGATTTTGACAATTGTACTTACTACATTGTTTTATACTGGTTTCTTTATGGATCTTACCTCTCTTACTGAGCTAGCTCCTTAATGCAAGGAATTATGTCTTATTCATTTTATTTCCACAGTGCTGAAGGTACTCAATAAACTTTTGTTGGAATAATAAAGAAAGGTATAGATATATCTTTAAATTGTATATAGAGTCTTCTGTTTGAAGTCCATGGGGAGGCATTTATTTCAGATCTTAATAGGAGGAAAAGCTGACCTTCTTTGAAATAGATTTGTCTTTATATCATTTGTCTTGATATTACCATATAACTAGTCATAACCTTCATCAGCCTTTAAAGTCTATTTCTCTGCTAAGGTATAAGCAACCTGAAGTCAGGGACCATATTCCTTCATACTATTACTCTATTTTCACCTCTAGCTCAATGTCTGATATAAAAGGGTGTTCAATAAATGTATAGAAATATTAAATTCCACATCAAATTACAAACCATAGTATACCAGAAGGGAGGCCATGAAGGTGACCGTCTTAGGTTTGAGTTCCCCAGAAGCAGAGCATGAGACAAGAATTCATGTGACAGTGATTTAGTAGAAACTGCTTCTAGTAAAAACCACCAGGGAAATGGGACCAGGAAGAGGAGGTCAGGTAACTTTATGGTATCAATGTACCACAGGGAAAGTTCTGGAAATAATACACAGGTCACACTTAAATACTTCAGAGTTACTCAGTTAAGTTCAAGTCCAATGGGCCTGGGGTATTGGTTCTCTCCCCCAATCAGGCATAGGTTAGGTGCTATGAACAGAAGCCATAAAACCTTAGGCACTTCCAGTTTTCCATGCACACAGGCAAAGCAGGTTATGTCAGCTGGAGGGCAGTTGGCTAACAAAGACACACAGGTGCTGGCTGTTGGGAGGAAAAGCACACCCACTAAGAGCAGGCGTGCATAAAAATGGCATAGGCACAGCACTGTCAACATATGCTAAATGATTACCGTCTAAATCTAAACATCAAACTTTGTCAAGGACTCTTGTTCATTTGGCACATTCAGGGTTCATTCTTGGATCTCTCCTGCAAAACCAAATGGCCCTGACTTTGTGTTGCAAAAAGAGTAGAAGGGATGGGGCCAAAGTTCAGTGAGGGTATTCTGAATATGGGAAAATTGTCAAGTTGTCTTCAGTTATTAAACCAAGCCCCCTTGAATTGAGGTCATGGGGTCACAAGAGTGTTCATGATAATTAAGCTCAAATCAACAGATTCACCTATTCTCCCATAGAGTAAATGTTCCTGGCTTAGATCAAGGAGACTATATGCTATATACTAGAGGCCTGGTGCACAAATTGTGCAGTGGGGGGGGGCGTTCCGTCAGCCCAGCCTGCCATCCTCTCCAATCCAGGATCCCTCAGGGGATGTCCAACTGCTGGTTTAGTGCTCCCCTTCTGGCCTGGTCACCCCAACTGCCCCTCCCACCAGTCTGGTCGCCCCTCACTGCCCCCCTTGCCGGCCTGGTTGCCCCATGTAGCCCACTGCTCAGTCATTTAGTCATTCCTCACTAATACCCCTGCTGGCCTGGTCACCCCACGCAGCCTGTTTGGTTGTCAGTTTGGTTGTTTTGGTTGCGACAATCACTTAGGCTTTTATATTATATAGACAATCTCTATGAGGAAGCCCTCAGATATATGAAAATCTAATACCTCTGCTTTTTGTGGTCAATTTCACTTCATAGGGTGTACAAATCACCTGATCATCATGTTAAAATGCAGATACTGATTTAGCAGGTCTGGGATGGTGCTCAAGATTCTGCACTTCTACACACTCCCAGGTAATACTGATATTGCTGGTCAAAGGCCTCACTTGAAATAGTAAGTTCCTGGGGCACATGAAAATGAAAATACAACACAACAAACACAAAAAGAACCTAAATATGCAATCTGAAGTTTAGAAATAAAGGAATCTAAAGGTGAGTGCTACCATCTTTTCTTTTAGCTTTATTCAGTGTCCCAGGGACTGCTGATTTTGTTTTCCAGAAGAGGGTCTGTAACAGATGTTCTCAAGGATCATTAACATATGCAGTTAAAAGCCACTTAGTGGGGGAGGGGTGTTGGGGGGCTGGGTGAAAGTGGTGAAGGGATTAAGAAGCACAAATTGGCAGTACAAAATAATCACGGGGATATAAAGTACAGCACAGGGAATCTGGTCAATAATATTGTAATAACTATGTATCGTGCCAGTTGTGGTACTAAAAATATTGAGGGGAACACTATGTAATGTATATGTTTATCTAACCACTATGCTGTACACTTGAAACTAATACAAAATCAAATTGAAAGTAAAAAAAGTCAGTTAGTGAACCATCCACTAATATGTCCCCAGCCAGAATGAACAAACTGTTACTAAAGTTATAATTTAGAAAATTGTGTTTTGCATTTTCCATGTTACCCATATGCAAGGCTTCAGAAATAGGAATAACACAAAGAAAGGAAGTCTTGGAGTTTGCTTTCTTCAAAGTGGATAGAGGCTCTTATGCAATAGGAGCTACTTTGCTTTCTGACTATGATACTAAAGTAAATTCTCCATCATGGTTGTGACTTGTGTAGGCTGTGCCTGGATTAACAGGTATCCATTATTCTGAGTAAGACTAGAGGAGGAAAAGTTGACTATGTGGCTCATTATTCTGAGTTCCTTCATAACCCCACACTTCTAAGCCTACTCACTGTTTTTGTCTTTTTTTTCCATAAACATTAATTATAGAGGCTTGAGCCATATCCATTATACATGGAGAGGACAGGCATGCCTATTTTTGCCCAGAGGACTTACTCAGAAACAATGATTTATGTAAAGAACAAAAGGGCATAAAAGCCACCTAAAGTAGGGAGAGATAAATAGGACAAACCGTAACTCATGGATTTGGGTAGATGAGCTTAATTATTTGGCTGGGGAGTTGTTCTGAATTGTCTGTGTAAACTGGCTCCACTGCCACTCTTGTTTAAGACAGGGAACTATATTTCTCAGAATATTCTTTCCTGTATGATTCTGGGTTAGAGTCTGCTAAGGAGAGGTACTCCTGTGATATTTGGAGGGCAGAAATTAAATAGAGGCTATAATTGTTGGGATGTTGTAGAGCACAGAGACAGTTTTTGTGAAATGCAGTGGATTTCATTGATTTGGCAGCTTCACAGATCTTTCCATGAATGGTGGCTTCTTGGATTCCCTCACTTCCTGCTTCTCAGCCCATTTCACCTAATTCAATGCTTTTTTTAAAAAAAATCCTCGCCTGAGAATATTTTTCCATTGATTTTTAGAGAGTGGAAGAGAGAGGGAAACAGGGGAAAATATCAGTGTGAAAGAAACACATCAATTGGTTGCCTCCTGCATGTGCCCTGACCAGGATCCAGGCGAGGGAGAAGCCAGCAACTAAGATATGTGCTTTTGATTAGAACTGAACTTGGGACCCTTCTGTTCATAGGCCAATGCTCTATCTACTGAGCCAAACTGGCTAGGGCATACTTCAATGTTTTAAGTATGGACTGTCCTTGGACTGTCCACCCTCTCGTTACAACCCCTTCCAGATCTTTACTTCCTCAACTCTTCTGAGGTTTGTTTGTCTTGATTTTCATGTTAAATTTTCTAGTTATGTAATAAACGTGGTGCTCTGCTTTCCTCAATAAACCAGAATGACACAGGAGTTCTTACATTTATTGAATTCCTAGTGGATGAGATAGCTATTTCAATGTTTTGTTGAATTTCATTGATAGGGAGTGCTTAGTATCTTCCTCTTCTCCCCTCTTTATCACTTTCTCCCTCTTCTACTGGGCCAGAAGTGTCCCAAGTTAGATTTCTGAAGAAGCAGAAACCTGAGGTGGATTTATTATGCAGGATGTTTATTAAACAGTGTCCATGGGATAAATAGTTGTAGAGAAGAGAGGGAGGAAGCAGAAGTGATTAAAGGAGAAGTCAACTTCAATGCAGTCCC
Organism: Murina feae; assembly: GCA_004026665.1. Lineage (NCBI taxonomy): Eukaryota > Metazoa > Chordata > Mammalia > Chiroptera > Vespertilionidae > Murina > Murina feae. The sequence continues at coordinate 10,615 of PVJC01036617.1, read as the reverse complement.
AATAATAGGTGTGACCAGCTCCATGGAGAGGTCTACAGGATACAGGATCCTTCATAGCTGTCCCTATTTGAGCAAAGATGGCCAGACCATAGTAGTGTGGCACTGATAAGTCATTGGATCTAGGGCACTATAGGGAGGAGCATCAACTTGTATGAGAACACTTTTTTCAGGTGAAGCCATCTCTGAAGTGGCTGCCAGTCAAAGGCTGGTGCAACAACACTCCCAGAACTGGGGCAACAGGTGATTCCTTGAAGGGAGATCTAGGTGGCACATCATAGAGTTCACTCAAGTAAGTTAGTTGGATTGTGTTATAAGTTAGTATTAGAATTATAGTTGTCAGTGAGAAAAGGAAAATGGGATTTGTGGTAGAAGGAGCAATATGCATAAAGGTCTCAAGACAGAGAACAAAACTTCGCATTTTGAACAATAACTGATAGTCCTAGCTTGACTAAAGTATGAAGTAATATAGATTTGATTCCATAAAGACAGGAGATGATTCTTAGGAATTCAGGGTCTTGATCTAGAGTTTGATCATGACTGTGGTCAACTTGTTCTTGGAACACTGGAGTAGAAGTGAAGTCTTCCTAGGGGCCATCTCAGACTATCAGCCCCATTTTTATCAATCCTAAGCTCTCCACATCACTTTATATTTTCTGGTTCTCTCTGCCAGAGTATGAAGTACAAACAGGATCAGTACTCTTGGTGAAGTCCTCTAAATCCAATGTGTTTATTCATAAGCCTGATCAGCTGCCTGTCTCTAACCCTGTACTTCCCAACAGAGACCACCCTGCATGTGGTTCTAGTATGGACCTTGTCTGTGCTTTCTGTCTCCCTCCACCCCCAATCATATGCAGGCTCCTTTTCACTTTGACACACTTTGCTTCAGCTTTTGATGACGACCACCCTTACCTTAAATTAAGAGTGTTTTCCTTTTGTCCTGTCTCATCTCCTCGCTTGCTCTAAGCCTTTTCTACTTTCCTGTTACTTCATTCACTTCCTTAGACACATAGTCTGTGTGATATAGTAGAAAGAACATAGTCTTTAAATTCAGATAGACCTGGATCAGACGAGGAAGCCTCACTTGCTACTGATGTAATCTTGAGCAATAACCCTAACTTCTCTGAGCATTAGTTTACTTATTTGTAAAATAGGGAGGGATGTTGCAAAGATGAAATAAAACCACGTGTGCAAGCATTTGGCCTAGGATAGACACAGGAAAGGCTAATGTCCCTTTCCTTTTCTAATCTTGGGTTTTAGCAACTAATCCTGAACTTGAGCTAGGTGAGGAGGGGGTCTCCTTTCTTGAGTTATTGTCCTGGCTTTTTTGTCTTGCTTATCTTCCTTCTCCCAATGGCCATTGGCAGAGCCCAGCTCTCTTTCCCCACTGGAGCTCATATTATTAGTTTTTTGACATTAATACTAGCTGCATCACTAAGCTGGCTATATTCCTCAGTCCAGTTCTGCTAATAGGATTACTTTAGGCATTTACTAATCTTGATGTGTGATTAGTACCTATAGAGAGAAGCAGCATTAACCCTCCAAATGAAACAGGCACTACCCAAGTAGCACTTCAGGTCTGGAGGAAAGAGGGAGAACATGTTTTTATTCTATGGCCAGATAGGCCATGATGGTTTTAATTGGCTCTCCTGAGTGTTCTTGTAAGCTAATGTTCTTCAGAGTGCTGCAGAATTACAGCCTAATTTAATTTCCCCTCTGATCAGTTTACAGATCTTTATAAATGTAGTCTGGACAGATCAATGTTAATAGCCACTAGTGTTTTGAAGCTAGACAAGTGGGGAAAAAACCCTGAAGCTTCACTTTTCATGGGCATGATTTAGATTTCCCAAGTGCTTTTTAGAGGATGCTAAAGTTCTAAGTGAACCTTACCCCTTGCTGCCAATGTTAGTCAGGGATTTTTAGAACCAATAGGATAGAAAAAATAGATATATAAATGAAGTAACTGGCTCATGCAATTATAGGGAATGAGGAGTTCCAAGATCTGTAGCTGGCAAGCTGGAGACTCAGGAGATATGATGGTGTAAATTCTAGTCTAAAAGCTGGCAGGCTCAAGACATAAGAAAAATCAATTGTTCAATTTGGGATCAAATGCAGAAAAAAGACCTATGTCCTAGCACAAGTAGGCAGGCAGGAAGAGTTCCTTCTTACTTTGATTTTTTTTTTGTTCTGTTTAGATCTCCCATCAATTTGATGAGACTTACCCATATTAGGGAGGGTTTTACTCAATCTACTGATTCATATGTTAATATCATCCAGAAACACCTTCACAGAATCACCCAGAATAATGTTTGATCAAATATCTGGGGACCTGATGGCCCAGTTAAGTTGACACATAAAATTAACCATCACACTGCCCCATCCACACTCCCCAGTAATGAATAACATTTGCTTATGTAAACTTTGGTCCCAGGGAAAAGCTTTTCCTTTCAATTTTGGAGTAGATTAAAAAAGTAAGCCTATATTTCAAATGTTCTTTTCTAATTAGAATTAAACCAACAACATCATTTGCACAATCATTTATGTTCTCAAGAATGACTAATGGTTGCCACTAGATAGACAACTTTGAACCCCACCAGTCAATGTTGTTGTCCTGTTTGCATGTCTACTGAGGAAACTGAATATCAGAAATAATTAAGGAGTCAAATTACTCATTCTCATCAGATATGTAACCATCAAAAAGATATTTCAAGCAAATGGTAACTAAAAAGTCAAGGGTAGTTGTATTTATAGTGGACAAAATAGACATTGAAATTAGTAAAAAGAGACAAAGAATGTCTCAAAGGGGTAAATACAACAAGAAGATATAACACTTGCAATATTTATGCACTCAACATTGGTGCACCTAAATACACAAAGCAAACACTAACAGAGCTAAAGTGAGAAATAAACAGCATTACAATAATAACTGGGGACTTTAAGATCCCACTATCATCAATAAATAAATCATTCAGGCAGATAATTAATAAGGAAACAGTGTATCTGAACAACACCATAGGCCAAAAGAACATAACAGACTTATACAGAACACTCTATTTAACAGAACAGAATATGCATTCTTCTCAAGTGCATATGCAACATTTTCTAAATGTATCTTGAGACAAATGAAAATGGAAACACCATATACCAAAACTTACCAGATTCAGGAAAAGTAGTTTTAAGAGGGAAGTTAATAGCAATATATGCTACAAATAAACAACCTAATATTAGGCCTTAAGGATCTAGAAAAAGAAGAAACTGGGCCAAAAGTTAGCAGAAGGAAGAAAATAATAAAAGTTACAGTGGAAATGAATAGAAAACAGAAACATAATAGATAAGATTAATAAAACATAGAGTTGGTTCTTTGAAAAGATAAACAAAATCGACAAACTTTTAGCTAGACTAAACAAGAATAAAAGAGAGAGGACACAAATCAACAAAACTACAAATGGAAAAGGAGACATTACAATTGATACCACAGAAATACAAAGGATCATAAGAGGCTCCTATGAACAAGTGTATGCCAACAAACAGAGCAACCTAGAAGAAATTTAAAAATCTTAGAAACATTTAACTTGTCAAGATTGAATCAGGAAAAAATAGAAAATCTTAATAGATCAATTACTACTAACACTGCTGAATTGGTAATGAAAAATATCTCAACAAAGAATAACCCAGGGCCACATTGCTTCAGTGGTTAATTTTACCTAACATTTAAAGAAGAATTAATGCCAATCCTTTTCAAATTCCTCTAAAAAATTAAAGAGGAGGAAACACTCTCAAACTCATTCTATGAGGCCAGCATTACCCTGATAACAAAGCCAGAAAAGGACACTACAAGAAAAAAATTAATATGCCAATATCTCTGCTAAATAAGGATGCAAAAACTCTCAATAAAATACTAGTAAATAAATTCAGCAGCACATTAAAAGGATCACTCACCATGATCAAGTGGGATTTATCCCTGGGATTCAAGGATGGTTCACCATACATAAATCAATAGACATGAAACATCAAATTTAATAGAATGAAAGAAAAAGTCATATGATCAACTCAATGGATGCAGAGGGGAGGTGGGTAGAGGGTACTGTATAAAAGAAGGTGAAAATATTAGCCAAAGAAATAATAAATACGCATAGCCAATGGACACAGGGAACAGTGTAGTGAAGGCTGGGGGCATGGGGTGGGGGGCTGGATGTAGGCAAAGAGGAGGGTGGGGGACATCTGTAATAGTGTCAACAATAAAAAATACAGTATCAATAAATTTTTCTAAGTGTGTGTTGGAAGTCAAGCTGGATTCTTTTTCCTCACCGACTTTGGAATATCTCAAAGTGCTTCTCAAAGGAGTTTTTGTTTCTAGTAAAATACCAGCAGCCTTGATACTCATTGGATTGTCATAAACAGGTACCCAGTAGTAAGTTTATTTTTTTCTCTCCTGTTTGACTGCTGCCTTTGGCTTTCCAATGAAAATGGAAAACTTCCTCTGCCTTGATAACAAAAGTCCTGTTTTCCTTGCCTTCATCTCTGTGTTAGAAAACACCAGACGTGTATGAGGCAGTGGGAGGTCCAATTCAGGCTGGCTGGTCATTGAAAAGCAGTGAAAAGGAGTCTGAAAACCCAGCTTCCCAAGAATCCTGAATATAGCCTTTGTTTTCTAGACTAAAAGCTAAGTTATTTTCTTACCAAATACCATAGCAGTGATTTCCAATTAGAGCTATAACTTAGGACACTCAAAGCCAACTTTTGTGTGTATATGTTAGGGATCGTAGTGGCAGAGCCTTCATGACTTTGTAATTACAGTAACTGTGCTCATTGCCCCAGTGGAAATGAAAGGACACATATTACATATTACAAATCCTCCAGGTACATTAGTTGCTTCTTCTGCTTTTGGACTCACCTCTCTTTAACACTGCTGACTATCCACTCCATCATAATGTATATGTATATATGGGTATACATTTCCAGGCCTGAAATTTTCTCATTTTTTAATATCACTTTCCCCTTCTGTCCATAGGCAGTCTCCATTTGGACATTCCACCAATATGTTAATTTAAAACCTGAACTTGGATAACCCTGTTAGATCCCCAAATCCTAATTATAGTAACTGTGCTCATTGCCCTAGTGGAAATGAAAGGACACATATTACATGTGAATTAGAAGTAATGTATGAAAAATTTTCATAGCCTTAAAAAATGCATAGTCTTCACTATCAGTTGTGTTTGTCCAGCAGTGTATGGTTTTCAAAGTGCATTCTTATACATTCTTATGTAATTCTCATAAGACTAGAAAGTTTTTGACACCTGTTACATATGAGAAAAAATGAATCTGGGGTGAATAAAAAGCTCCAGGTTAGTGTTGGTGCTGATATTTGAAATTCACAGCTCTTCAGTCTGGAGTTCAAAACACCATAGTTCTTATTAAGTGATCAGGGGCACAGCAGTTAAGATCTAGACTTTTAGTGTGTGTGTGTGTGTGTGTGTGTGTGTGTGGTGTGAGGCACTTAAAATATTTTCTTAACTTTGTTTATTCAAAATACTAAAAATGGTCAGGACATTAGTAAGCTATTACTATTGTCATTATCTTTTCAATGTAACTCTCACTGTCACATTGAATGGTATGCCTGGGAGTGGTTATACAGGATCTTAAAGCTCAGGCTCTGAAACCAGGTTACTAGCTACCACTTCCTTATTTTTTTTCTCACCCATAATGTAGGGATAATGGTCCTATATTAGTTTTCTAGGGCTGCTGTAACAAAATACCACAAATTGAGCAGCTTAAACAACATAAATTCATGACCTCACAGTTCCTGAGGCTGGAAGTCCAAAATAAAGGTGTTGGCAGGGCCATGCTTCCTCTGAAGGTGCTAAGGAAGGATTTATTCTAGGGCTTCTTTCTTAGCTTCTGGTAGTCCCATGGATTGTGGAAGCACAACTCCAGTATTTATATGATGTTCTTCCTGTATCTGTCTGTCCCTTTTTATAAGGACACAAATCATATTCGGTTAGGGGCTTACCATATTCCAGGATGACTCATCTAAACTAATTACAACAACCCTATTTCCAAATAAGGTGACATTTTCAAGTACTGTGGTTTAGGACTTCTACATGTGAATTTATTTTAGTTCTCACCCAAGGACATATTTATTGATTTTAGAGAGAGTGAGGAAGGCAGCGACAGAGAGCAACACATTAATGTGAGAGGGAAATATCCATTTGTTGCCCCCCATATGCACTCCAAGTGGGGATTGAATCCGTAACCTAGGCATATGCCTTGATCAGGAATCGAACCTGAAACCTTTTGGTATACAGAATGACTCTCCAACTAACTGAGCCACACTATATGTGAATTTTTTTTGGGGGGGGGGCACAATTCAACCCATTACACATAGTATCTATCTCATTTAGTTACTCTAAAGATTCAATAAAAAACAATATCTGAAAAATCCTTATGGGGATGTAAAGAGTACATGTGAATTAGATGTAATTCACCTTAGATGTGATGGTTTATTAGATGTAACAGTTCCGAAACGTTTGCTCTTATTATTTTTGTTGAGAGTTTGCATTTCTTTGATTGAAGATTGCAGACAATACCAAAAGTTTAACCATTTTGAGTAAACTAAGCTGGTTGGCATCCCTTTCCTCAACTTTAAATTGTCCACCCTTTTGCTGCTCTGAGTCAGTGAGAATAGTAAGGGATTGCTGAGGATTGTTCTATCTACGGCATTATAGTAGCAATCACCATATACCTGAGAGCTTTGAAGGGGATATTTCTTTGAAGGGGATAGATTTGACATGGCCATTTGAGATGCAACCCTCTTCAGACTTGGCAAGTTCATTTCTATTTGGTGCTCACTGTAATATGAATAATGTTGAGTAAATTAATCAACCACTAAATGTCCTTCTAGGAAATTGTAAGACTGAAAGGAAAATAAAACAAATTTAATTTCAATAAGTTTATGCACATCCACAGTTATATCTCCCCAGACCAATAAGAATCAATTGTATTTTTTAAAAAGTTGAGAGGAGATTTTGTAACCTCTCTCATTGTCAGAAAATACTGAATTTAATCTAAATCCCTCAAGTTCTACTTTAAATCCTTTGTTTGTTTGGTCCCAGTCTATAAACAGAATAACTGGTCATGGAAAATTCCATAGTAAAAATCCTCCAGGTACATTAGTTGCTTCTCCTGCTTTTGGACTCACCTCTCTTTAATGCTGCTGACTATCCACTCCATCATAATGTATATGTATATATGGGTATACATTTCCAGGTCTGAAATTTTCTCATTTTTAATATCACTTTCCCCTTCTGTACATAGGCAGTCTCCATTTGGACATTCCACTAATATGTTAATTTAAAACCTGAACTTGGATAATCCTATTAGATCCCCAAATCCTATGTGGTTCTCTTTTCCCAGATCATCACACTGAAGTGGTGGCTTGTCCTCTCATCTTTTGTTCTTAAATTGATCTCTCAGTACTGCAGATTCTTCCTTCTATTTTTCCCTTTTTCCATTTCCTTACTATTTCTGTCATCCGTGTTGAAGTTCAGGGTTGTTTCTGCACTCAGGCAATAGTTCCTGGCTGTGTCCAAACTTTTAATCTGCCTAATGTTATCAGTAAAAGTGAGGGATCCCCTTCACCACTGGGTGCTGGGGGTCATTATATTATCTCAAGAGAATTTTCGAGACTTGCACAGGAGGATAAGTTATTTTTATTTGTGTAGAGTTACATCCTTTACATCCAAAGTCCCATTCCCCTTACTCCAGTCCTGGATGGTGTACAGTTGGAGATTCAGTAGAGTTTAAAGCAAAGCCAGCATCCAAAGTTTCTGTTCCATGCTGGAATTGAGTCCAGTGCAGTATCAAGGTGCAGTCCATAAGTCCACTGTGTGGGGTTCACATGGCTATGAACTATGTGGAGTGAATGCAGAAGCATGAGAGCCCCACAAGCTAGGAGTCAAGCACAAGAGCGCAATAGGGCAAGAGTGAATTCCTTTCATAGGAGATTAGATATTTTAACTCTTCCTGTGCCTGCAGTGGCCACACCTACTCTGGCCAATGACCAGTTTCCAGGTGTGATTGGCAGACAGATACCTTGCCTAAGCCACCCAAACTTTACCAGGCATGCTTCTATTCTTTCTCTGTCCAGTCCCTTCCCCCAGAGAGACAGGTGGCTTCCCTGGGGAATGGTAAACTGCAGCTTCCTGGCAAAGCTGCACAAATGGCATGCCTGTAATATTTGGCCTTCCCTCTATTCCTTTCCAGTTACTAATAACTAAGTTATATTACAATGGCATCATTACTATATTTCCCAGGCATTTTCTTCCAGAATACTGGCTCCTATTATTATGAACCTGCTATGATTCTGAATTGTCATACACAAGTAAGGCTTCCAAGGACAAGATTACCTGACCTCTCCACACCAACAAAACACACCAACTCAATCACTGAGTTCCATAATTATGCAAATCTTTATTAATCATCTCAAATGTTTCAGGCTACGTGCTAAGTGCCAGGAAGGAAGTTAATGATGAAGTACTGTCCTAGTTTCCTTATATATGTTACTCATTTGTTTTTCCAATAGAGCATATTAGAAAATGCCATTGCCTATACTGGAAATGACCTTCCTCCTCTCTGAGAGATTGTATCACTCATTCCTAAAATTCATTTCCTTCTTGAAATTTTCTTGAACTAATTACATACTTTAGATTACTCCCAGCCACAGCCGGTCCCAATTCTGAAAGCATCTGTATAGCTGCCTTTAGTAATATGTATGTTACAATACACATGGTTTCATTTACTTGTTTGGTTTCCTTGATTACAAGCCCAACTGTTAGAATAGAATAAAGTTGCCTAACAAGTACTATTAATAATGTGCCCCTCACCTTTTATGAGACTGAATTATAGAACTGTATCTGTCAGGTCTAGTCAGGAAACAGAAACATCAGCTGTTTTCAAAGAGAGTATTTAATAAACAAGTTGTTAATCAGGTATTAGAGAGCAATAAAGGCAAAAGGAGGGTGCTGAGATATTGCAAGGTTTTAACTGCAGGAAGTTACTCCTGCTCCTAGGACTGGGGAACACAGGGAAGAGGTTGGAATCGTTAAAATGTAGTAACTCGCAGGAAGAGGTGCTGCTCAGCGGCAAGTGGTATCTCCAAGGGAGGATGAAGAAACTTTACCTGGAGTAATGCTGACTGAAACAGTGAGCAAATGGGGTGAACAAGTCCCTTCTCCCTCCTCATCTTCACAGGCTCCCTCACACACCCCTTATTGCTAGAGTCTAACAGGGAGCAGCTGGCCAAGCAGAAATGTAGTTGGCAGAGTCCCAGCCTCTGCCTCAAAAAAAAAAAAAAAGAACAGGGAGGGTGGGTTTAGAGCTGAGAGAGAGAAAAGCATTATAACTAAGCCAGTTACTTGGGAATGTTATTTGACCATGGAAATCTAAACTTTACAGACACTTAAACTGAATCCCATCTCTTACTCATGAGCTTAGAGCTTTTTTTCTGTGCATTTTAATACCTAAAGAAATCCATCATGTTTTGTTTTTAAGAGACTAAGAGCAATGTGCAAAATCAGAACCTAGTAGAGATCTTAAATAATTTGTTAAAGGGGTTTTCGTTGCTCCTGGGAGCTGAATCAGTGGGGTATCCTGCAAAGCTTAGCCTTATCTGCTACAACTGCACAGATAACCATGTTCTGGGTGAGTTTGGGAGAGGTGGGCTGGTATCACCTTGCTCCAGTGAGCCAGTGACCATACATCTTAAGCCGGGCAACGAAGCGAAAATGTGTGCTTTTCTGCTGAGGCAAAAGTGGCTGTTGGAGAATTTCATTGAGGCTTAATTTGGTGCCTTTTCATCTCTATGCTGTGTGTTGGGGAAAGGTAATGATTGTTTATTCTTTGTAATTTCTTCCATTTTTTGTTATGCTCTGCTCAGAAGACTGAAGCTTTTAATTACTTAGCTAAGAGGTTTTCAGATTACTTTTTTTAAAAAAATATGTTTTTATTGATTTCAGAGATGAAGGGAGAGGGGGAGAGAGATAGAAACATCAATGATGAGAATCATTGATCAGATGTCTTTTGCATGCCCCCCTATGGGGGATCAAGCCTGCAACCTGGGCATGTGCCCTTGACCAGAATCGAACCCAGAACACTTCAGTCTGCAGTCTGATGCTCTATCCACAGAGCCACGCCAATGGGGCCAGATTAGTTTTTAAAAGACTTTCTTCTTAGTACAAAAAAGATATATGTTCATTGTAAATAATTTATAAAACAAAGTAAAAGCAAAAAGAAAAGAAAAAATCACCTGTAATTCTGCCTCCCAGAGATAACTACTGTTAATATTGTGAACATTATTATATATAATTTCATATGTGTATATAGATGTATACATTTTAAAATATAAATTTTAAATATGTTTAAGTATATATATTAAATACTTAAACATGTTTAAGTATGTATACCATATACTTAAAAGTAGTATATAGTATCCTATCTAATAAAGGAGTAATATGCAAATTGACCATCACAAGATGGCTTCCCCCATGTGGTCAAAGATGGCTGCCACAAGATGGCCCGCAAGAGAGGGCAGTTGGGAGGGGCCCAGGCCTGCAGGGGAGGG
>PVJC01036616.1:0-17637 GCA_004026665.1 Murina feae | reverse complement strand
TTACTCTTTTATTAGATAGGATTGGTATAAAGGTCACCATTAGAACAGCAACAGAACACCTTTAAATACAAAAATATATGCATAAGAGAGTAAAGGAAATAGAATACCTAGAAACATTAGCAGATAATATTAACTATGACACAAGATAATGTGGAGCAGAGACTATACATTATGGTTATATCATTAAGTATAACCATATTAAAGGAAACTCACCAATTAAAAGAAAAATATTTTTAGATTGGTTTACAAAGAATATCTAAATTTGTATACGACATTCTTTGAAAAGGAATGTGGGCATTCTTTGAAAAGGGATGTGGATTTCTATGTATTGATCTGGAGTGAATTTCCAGGTATGTTACTTCTTTAAAAATTTCAAAACTTTGAAAAGAAGGTATGCAGTTTGCTTCTTTACAATTTTCTATATATTTTCTTCCCACCCCCAACCTAGTATTTTAAATCATTCACTAACAAATCACTGATGGCTTGAAGATGATGATGACCAGAGAAATGTAAAATTAATTAAGGTTCATTAAAACTTGAATATCAAAAAAATACCATCTTAAAAAGGCTATAAATCAATGAGAATGTAGTATTCAATCTACAAAAATATACTTAGGCACAACTGTTTTGAGGAACACATGTATTTTATGGGAGATATTTGTGTTTTATTTGGGCAGATATTCCTTGGACAAATTTGTTAATAAATCAGTTATTACATCTAATGATGAAGCGGTAAAAAAAAAAGGCCAATTAAGAAATCTTATCCTTTCTGACTAGCAGATGAACATACCTGTGGCAGATATGATAACCTGGATAATTCAGTTTTTATTACAACACATTCTAGTAGTCCTTTCCATAGCACACATGTTGGAGAACTGAAAACATCATTTCCCAGGTGCCATTGCAGTTCAGGTTCTGGATTTGTGTTCCACCAATCAGATGCACACAGGAAATTGTGAATTCAGTACTGACGTAAGTGTGGAGAGAGGCAGTGGTGTGCAGGGATATCTTTTACCCACGTGGCTCTAGCATGAGTGGCATGGCATCAGAGTTAGTGGTTCTGGCAGCAGCTTCTGGACTTCTAGGTGATGTGACTCAGGTGATCTGATGCTGGAACCAGTGCTTGGGACAATGACATCAAAACTCTAATTTCCTGGCAACAGCAGAGCTAGCTATTTCCCTGGGGCATCAATTCAGGGGTGTTCTGGGAGTGGACCTTGGAGCGTAAGAACATTTAATTACCTAAACCTCTTTGTTCTTTGAAGAGCTAGAGGTATTTCCTTTTTTTCTGAAACTGAATTCTACCTAAAACATCCTAAGGAAAAGACCTTGAAAATTGTATGTGTTCTCTTGAAGTTCTCAAGCCAGAGAATTTGTTACAGAACATCCTGAACTATTAAACTCACTGCTAGCTAGCGGCCTTCAATATGCTGGTAATTTGGCTATTCATCCTCCAGTTCTCTTTGGCATGGTCATTAGACAATCAATCCCAAGTCCATCATTCCCTTCCTCTTAACTTTTGTTCACTAATTTTCAGTGGTTGCAGTAGCTACTGCCATCAACCAAAGCAAGCTATCTCTCTTGATTCTTCAACCTGCTTTGCAGAGGGATGATTTAGGCTCTTCTAGGAAATGTTAGCACCAGACACAGGTCTGCCATCATAGTATATATGGCTCAGGCTAAAGGCAAGTAAGGCTATCTCTACACATGAGGTTGTTTGCCGTGGGACTTTAGGTCAAGCAGAGGAACTAGAGGGTTTGTTTTCATATGGACACTGTTCCTAGCCTTTTGCTTTCCTGTTGTTTCCTGGGGAAGGTGGATTATTGGAAAGGTGTTGGAGGAAAAGGGTTTTATTTCAATACAAGAGTCAATGGTGTATCTAGGCTAAGACCCAATAGAGACCAGGAGTTTGTCTGTAGAAGAACTTTGCCAAACCTGGAACATGAAAAAATAAGTTAGTTGTAAAGCAAAGGAGATCATAAGTTAAAGACAGAGGAAGTGTTGGCTGCCTGGCACATTTGTCACAACAGAAAAAGGTGGGAAATCTCAGTCCTGGGAAGAAAATGTGTGGGAAGATGGGAATATATATAACTCCTGTAGAATTTATTTATTTATTAATTAAATGTATTCTATTGATTTTTTTTTTTTACAGAGAAGAAGGGAGAGGGATAGAGAGTTGGAAACATCGATGAGAGAGAAAATTGATCAGCTGCCTCCTGCACACCCCCCACTGGGAATGTGCCTACAACTAAGATACATGTCCTTGATCGGAATCGAACCTGGGACCCTTCAGTCCTCAGGCTGACGCTCTATCCACTGAACCAAACTGACTAGGGCCCTGTAGAATTTATTTTATCAGGCAGAGCAGAGTAGGTCATCAATGCTAGTAAAGAGGAGGGCAATCTGGAAAATTAGGACTACTGTGAGGGCTCTAATGCCACTGTCTTATATTTAATCTACCCCCTATGGTAAAGTACAACCTAGTAAGTCACACTGAAATCTAATTTTACTGGTTTAGGCCAAATAGCCTAGAGGAGTCTCTTTTGTTCTGTAATTGAAAAGCTGTATAAGAATCAAAGTTTTTCTGGATGAGATATTATCTACATCAACAAAATTCAATACCCTGCTGGAAGTGAAAGACACATTAGATTATTAAATGTTTACTTTATTTTGAGAAATATGTTGGTGACAAGGCTACAACAGCAAGTTTCAACTTTTTTTTGCTGAATCCATGAACAGACTGGCAATAACTCTATTGTTTATGGTAATGGACTCACAGAGGTGGTTGCAGAATTTCTTTTTCTCGATATTGGATGAAGAAAAAGGAGGTAGAACAAATATTTCCTCTAAAATGATTAAATCAACTTTCTAGTGTTTTAAATATTTGGACTTGTAAAAAACCCATGCATTACATAGCTGAGTGAAGCGAGGTTTCAAATGGAAGCACTCATTTCTACCCCCAGATCAGCTAGCTTATCTCAGTTAGCTTAGCTTATCTACTCAAAAACATTCAGTATCCTTTTCAGCTGAGAGCCCCATTAAAAAGCAAAACCAGATTGTATAGTCAGGGAACATGGCTCATGTTACTTAATTTTTTCAGGTATATTTCATACGTGTCTCAGATCCACTAACTGACTCTTGTATGGCTGATTTAAAAATGGGGTTCTGAATCTGGAGATGGCCAGGAGAAAGGAGAGGACAGTGCATTTTGAGAAATTTAATGCCTTTGCCATTCATTCTCATAATTTTCTGTATAGTGTAAACACACAAATAAATCAACTGGTTTAGTAGAGTCTGGGCTTTAAATAACAAATTCTCACTTCTATTCAATAGCAAAATAACAGAGGAAGGAGAGCAGAGTTGTTAAATTGGCCTTGCGAGAACTACATCTTGTGGCTCTCAACGAGCAAAGGACCTTCTGATCTGGCAAATTTTCACCTTCATTCATCCTTTGGACAATTATAATTTTACAGTTGTTGCGTGTCAGACCATCATTTCCACGACTCTCAGAGTTTCCATAAAACCCCGAAGACACATAATATCAGCACCTTCTAGCATATGGTCTTAAAATTTAAATCCTCATCTTGCCATGCTTAGGATTGGCTTCTTTTCTTTCAAGTGCTTCGAGAATTTATCTTCAGCCTTTCCTTGCTGGACTTGACTGCCCCCTCCCTAGCCCACCTCCACACTCCCCTGGGACCTTTCCACACTCTGAGTATTCTGTGACATGTGGGGCATATTGAATCTGCTTTCCCTGCCAAGAGGACCATTCTCTGTCACAGACATTGGAAGTGTTTTTTTTTTTTTTTCTCTTTTAAGTCAAGGAAAGCACCAGCATGTTCCCTAAAGAAACAAACACCTCTTAATTCTAAAATCATTTAATTATCTCTTAGCCTGCAGTTCACCTGATGTTTAAAAACCCCTCAAAATCCAGCTGTCAGTAAATGATGCCTCTCATTCATCCTTGCCAGAAAACACTGCTTCATGGAAGGAAGCTCTGAGTTTTCACCATGGAACTCCCAGAGCACATCGCTGATTTACCTTTCTTGTTACCTTCAGATATTTATTGTTTCCATCAGTAAGAGCACAGATCTTACATTAAAAACGGCTAAAGACCAATAGGTTTAATGTACATACACTATAGAAGGCTGTCACTTACATCAAATAGTATGAGAATTTCTTTCTTGGTTGGCTGACGACATAGCAGTGAGAATGCTGAGATTTTCCCTGGAGCACTTTGGCTGACAATCAAATGTGATAAGTCACCTACTATTTTAGGTGGCAACACAAGTAAAGTTTAAAATGCAAAGCTCCTCCCCAGGTAGTGAGATTAGATGAGGGTCTTCTTAAAAGACCAAACATATTAAGATGCCTTTAAAAAGACTTTTTTTTTTCACTTTTATGCAAACTAAATGTAGAGACCTGTATTATGATCTGATATCTAACATATTTTAGACTTTTTTGGAGTCATACATCCATTAAATACATGGTTTGGGGAGAGATAATCCCTATTTTGTTTTTAGATTATGGATGCCAATATTTTGGCCTTTTGAACAAACAGCAAAACAAAAGACTGGCTCTTGCTTGTCTAAGTGAAAATGTATGTTACAGAGACGAAGGGCTGTACCAGCCCCGTCAATGCACATACATGCACCTGCCAATATTTATTTGCATAAATAATTTGATTGGAAAACAGTCTCTGAGGTTAGACATTTCCTACATAGGTATCCAAGTTAAGAGAGAGAAAAATGGAGCAGCCCTTAATTCCATGAGGGTTGCATTGGGCTTCATCTGCACCTCTTTTTCTCTAGTTCTGCTTCAACTACTTCCTAGTTTTCCCACAGTCAGGACCAAAAGACGATCATCCTGTCTCGACTGTCCTGTGGGTTTTCTAATTCATGCATCCCAGGAGGCAGCCCCGGGCAAAATGATAATCCTCTGATGAACAATGCAGAACGGAGAGGAGAGCTCAAAGTTCCATGGGCATGGCAGATGCCCACCACGCACACTGGGTGCCATGCTGAGGCCTGGGGAAGAATGGCGGTGTCCGGAGAGAGCTGTGTGAGAAGTCTCCCAGGCACTTTTCTCTGAGAGACCCCCAGGCAAGGTAATGTGTTCCTCAACCTGTTTGGGTGGCCTCATGAACTGGACCGAGTAGTGGTTGCCGTTATTTGGGACTGAGGACTACAGGAAGCTGATATGACTTGTGGAAATTTGGTGGAATAACAGTTCATCTGAGTTAAGTGATAAATACCTTTTTACATAAAGTTCATATTATGAAGATACTGTGGGCTTGAATTTGATTTAATTAAAACTCTTATATTCCCGAACTTGAAAACTTTTTAAAGAAAATACTCCTCTTAGAATTGGGTTCCAGGCTGAAGCAGTTTACCTTCAACAACCTGGTTGTGTCACTGACACATCCCAAAGCCCCATCATACTATAGGGAGAAATGAGGACACAGGAGTATGATAACTCGGTCCCCTTTGAATGCCCATGTATATACACAGGAACCTCAATCATGTGGTTGGTGGGGTTTGTAACACAGCAGTCCCCCCTTCTCTGTGGAGATGCATTTGAAGATGCCCAGTGGCTGCCTGAAGCAATGTATAATACTGAACCCTGTATATACTGTTTTTTCCCTGAACACAAATACTGATGATAAAAAGTTTGATTTAAACATTAGGCACAGGTAGGGATTAATAATAACTAATAATAAAATAGAGCTATAACAATATTCTGTCATAAAAACTATGTGAATGTGATCACTCATCGATGGGGCTCTCTTTCTGAAGTCTTTGAATAGGTTCAGGGCTTTCTGGTGAAGGACATTGCTTTCAGTCAGAACAGGTTTTCTGTTCATGACTTCTACCCTCAAATTTACTGCATTTTCTATCTGAACTAAGTATTTATTGTGCACCGTGGCCATAATTTTTTTGCATTTGAGGTAGACAGCAAAACATGAATTTCTTTGTCCTTCGCAGTTTCACAGATCTCACCAGTATCTTAGCAACCTTGGAACTCAGTTTTTTCTTTCCTTATCAAGTCTAGAACTTACACCTTTTCATTTAAAGAAGCACTTTATGGCTTCTCTTTGGCATATCTGAATTTCCAGCATTCTTACACTTGTGCTCTGGGGCCATGATTAAGTAAAGGAAGGGTTATTAGAACACAAGTGCTGTTATTCCATGACAGTCAATATGAAAACTGAGACAGCTACTAAGACAGCTCCAGGCAGAGAGCATCTCCAGCATTGGCACACTGGACAAAGGGATGGTTTATGTTCCTGGCTGGGTGGTGCAAGATTTCATCACACTACTCAAAATGGGGCACAATTTAAAATTTATGAATCATTTTGTTTCTGGAGTTTTCCATTTAATATTTTCAAGCTGCAGTTGACTGGGGATAACTGAAACAGCAGGAATGAGATTGCAGATAATAACTACTATTATAGTTCTGCTACCGAGAGATTGAGATATTGATGTACCAGCAATAAGCTCTGGTTTCCAATATGATCTCCAAGTCATGCCACTTCCTTAACTTCTCCTTATTGACGGAAACTCTAGAACAGGCTTCTGACTTGGTTTACCTTCTGAGCATTTCTATTTCTTGAATGGACTAGAGTCTTTTCTTTAACCCTACTTTTCATGCCTGGTGTTCTGCCAATCTTAGTAGCTTTGACCAACGCTTGTAGAGGACTGGAACCTAAGGAGGGAGGGAGAACATTCCCCATCTTTCACCTCTCCTGTGACCATGATGTCATTGCCAGTAAGTTCTGATATTGACTGTCCACTGTGGTCTCTCACTCTCTGGGTTACTCTTCAGTCCATCCAGAATATCACAAGCGATTCTGATCCGCATCTGAGTCTTCCTTGCTCTCGCAGAGCTGACGTCTACACTGATGCTTTACAAACCTAAATGCACGTGAAACACATGGAGATCTTGTTACAATGCAGAGCCTGATCGCTAGGTCTAGGGTGGGGCCTGTGATTTGCTGATGCTGCTGGTCCAGGGACCACACTCTGAGTAGCAAGACTTTTTTCCCAGATTGCTCCCTCGTTAGACTTCTTCCTGCTGGATCCTGGATTCCTCCCTCATCTTTCTGATCCTTTTTTTAAACCAAAATCCCTTCATACCTTTGCTTTGGTTATTATCAATACTTTCTAAATAAAAGGAACAGGCCATTTGTTAACCCAAAATGAGATCACCTTCTCCAGGTCAGCTGAGCAGATTCTCAGAAGTTCTTCAGTCTCTTTCTCTCTTCTTGCAGGATGTTACCTTCCCTAACCTATGGCGATAACTCAAGCTCAGTGGCATTTTTCCTCTCTGTAACATTCTCGTTTTGTGAGTTTCAATGCCACTATGGGAACGTGCCTCTTAGGTCTATTGATAGTCACTTAGAAATATGAATCTGTGTCCATTCAAAAAGGCTGATACTTGGTGTCCACTGATCTGAGAAAATATGTGGTAGCACATTATTCTTTTTCCTCTTTGCCTCCAATTTCCTCTAAATTAGCATATAAAATTGATGAAGGACCTTCACTGGAGGGCTACAGTACTTTCAGAAAGGAATGGTAACAGGAAGGGAAAGGTTAAAAGTTCTAGATGAATTGAAATTTTTCCTTGAGTAGCCATAGAAAGATCCTTAACGCTTACACCTTCACAAGGAACAGGACCCTTCTGCTCGGGGTTGACCTTGCTCTCTTGATCTGAATTTTATACCTATGCTACCCAAGCATCCCTCTGACATCTCTCATCCTAAACAAAAAGATACATCCTTGTGTCCTTGTCCTTTCTCTCTCTCTTAGTGGCCTGGGCTTTAGCTGGGTAGACAGCAATTGTTTTCATTGTCTGATCTCACAGCCTTTCAATTTGACTTACTCGCCAGTAATTTCTCCAGTGGGACCTGGGGCCTTGAATGTTCTTTAATGGTTTGGTCTATTGGAAGCTTATAGCATAGAATACATTTAATTTAAAAAATACTGTTTGAGTCAATGTTGAGAAAATAATATTTCCTTAATTAAAAAGGCGTATATTATACTACAAAAAGAGTCAATGGATACTTCTTCTAGTAATTATTTGTTTTCTTTTTGTCTCTGGTCTGTTGACAAAAAAGCTAAGTCATTCTCTAATGGAGCAGAAAGTGTCAGATTTCGACTTGTGGCCGGCACAGCCATGGCATACTCAGCCCCAGGGCACCTTATGTGCCACACCAGCTGTCAGGTTCAGTGACCCTGAGAGGGAGCGGTGAAGGATTGAGAAAAGACAAACAAGAGAAGAAAGCTGGGTCTGGGTAGGATGCTGTCCCCTCTGATGGAGAGCTAGTGACAGCGCCATGACCTATAAGCTGTGTCTTTATTTTCTAGCCAGATTCCATGAGGCAAAGTAAGGGCTTGGTCAAACTGCTTACAACATTCTCGTGGGTTTTGATCCTACTCAGTTACGTGCACCTGAACTCTATCAAGCCCACATCACTCAGGCACATGGGGCCACGTGTTTGGACCATAGGTTCAAGCTTACAACTATAGCTGTTGGCTATAACTGTGCTGGGAGGGCTCTGCACTCCAAGCTGGGACTTGCACGTGGCCATGAGAGGACTGTGCCCTCTCAGTAGTCCAAGGCTTGAACCTATCCAAACACTGTAGCCGCACCCCACACGACCCATTCTCTAATCTTCTTCCCGATCCATTGTTTCCTTATTGGTACAAATAGGCCCTCCCAGGCTCTAAGAAGCTCACAGAATGTTACAGAGGGATCTGAGGTGACCCTTGATGTGATGTTATGGAAGAGCAAGTAAACCTTCATTCTGGTCCTTTGCTAAACTGGGCTCATCAAATTCTTAAATCACTCACATACTAATAGTAAGGTCGGGAACTGATATTTTCATCTTTATTTATATCCATGTGGGACAATTCACGGACTAAAGAAGATACATCTAATGTTATCTGTTATAAAGTACTAGAGGCCCAGTGCACGAAATTCATGCACTTGGCGGGAGGGGCCCCTTCCCTAGCCTGTGTCCTCTCAGAGTCTAGATGTCTGACTGATGGCTTAGGCCCACTCCCCATGGCATTTGGTCATCCTTAGAACTGCCAGGGAGGAGAAAGAGGCTCCCACCACCACCACTGTGCTCGCCAGCTATGAGCTCATCTTCTGGCTGAGCTACCAGGGGTCAGATCCTGCATTTAGCGTCTGCTCCCTGGTGGTCAGTGTGCATCATAGAGACTGGTTGTTCTGCCATTTGGTCAATTTGCACATTAGCCTTTTATTATATAGGATTTCATTATTAGTGGCTTGCCCTTCATCCAATTTTTTTTTTTTTTAAATGGGGAAGGGCTTTACCCTTAGATCAGTCATCCTCAACATAATCATCATTAGGGATGCAACAAGATTTCTCTTACTCATCTGTAAGAAACATGGTTTTTAGAGAGATTATATAAATTTCTCAAGGTTGTGTAGGATGTGAGTAGCAATCAAGTATTTGAGCTTTTTCTTCCCATTTAGAGCACTGTTTAATAAGCCAGTCTATACACATTTCTAATGCCAAATGCGATTTTCAGAGTACTTGATTTTCTCTGTTATTAAAATCTCCATTTCAACAAGCCCTCTGGCTACAGTCTACATTTCTCTATAGACACCAGCCTCAGAAAGTGTGATTAAAAACCGAAATGTACTTCTGGGAAATGAGAATATGTTCTGAAACTTTGTGTTTGGTGCTTTTCCACTTGCAGTTAATAGTGATTTTCTTTTTTTACTGTTCATTTTTCCTCACACCTCTAATACAAAGAAACTCAGTGTTTTGTCATACCAGTTTGGCAATAACCGTTTTAGTGAATATTTCAGAGTCATCCAGTAACCAAATGGAGAAATGTTGTCAGAACTGTTAAGTGGGTATCCTTGATGGATCTCAGGGTCTAGCCATTGAAACTTCTCTTCATTATTATTAGTATTCATTATGATATTACCCTTGCCTCAGTCCTTACAGCTCACGATTTCTTAATTTATGGTTTGAGATGCCTTTCTTTCCTTACTTATCAGTGCTTGAAGTGTGTTCTTCCAGGGTAATCATAAAATAAATCCGGATCAGTGATGAAAGAGCTCACTGAAACCCTTGGTTAGCCTTCTAAGTTCCCAGTCAAAAATATTCATTGTCTTTCAGAATATTCTCTTTGGGCAGTTCTAATCTGATAATTGTAAAGTTATAGAAATTCCATGGTTGAAGCTCTTTAATCAATTTTCATTTACTCCTCCAGTCCCGCTAATGGCTGACATGCACATGGGCAGCCAATCAACATAATTGGAAATTGGGCCTTAGTAAAACTGAATTCTGAAAGAGATTTGATTCAAATGGGAAGTGACTTGAATCTTGCTCTTGACCTACCATAACTTCATTCTTTTGAAAGAAGACCCATTGTGAAGAAACTTACTCCCCCCACCCCGAGTTTCCTTTGGTATGTTTATTTAAGACTTCCTCCTAAGTTTTTTTATGTAGAATTATATTATAGTTTAATTATCAGTTATTTGATATTGCTTTTCCATGGATTAATTAAGCATAAAATTAAGTTTATATATTTTATTTTATATCTTGTCAATGTAGGAAACTTGATTTTCTGCATATAATTACAATTTTAGAACACAAAGTGAAGAGTATGAGGAAAAATATAAACTTCTGAGCTTCTTATTTATGAAATCCACTCATGGAATCATTTGGGCTGATTTATAGCAGAACAGTTGAACTGATCAGCTTTATGACAAGGAAAGTTTCATTCACAGATATCTTGCAAAGTTAATGATCCTATAAGAGATGACCACTGTATGGTCACAGTCATGTGTCATATATAGAAGCTATGGCTCTTTATTTTTCCTAAGTGGCCTGTTAAAAATAACTGAAGTAGGCAGTGGTGCATAAAAAATCCTGGCTCATGCAATCTCAGACTGAAAGGATATTCCATAATTTAGTTGGATTCTATCATCATCATTAGTAAATAATGACTTTTGACTTAGAAATTAGCAGAGTCCTTTAACATAGCAGGTAACTTTACAGTTATTATTTCCTATCAAAAAATCATCTCCATAGCCTACTTAGAAAGAAAACCTAATTTCATTAAAGAACTAGTTATGTAAATCTGTTGTCATGGGTATCTGCTATATTTATTTATTCCAGTAGGTATGTATATTCCAGATGTCGCATAAATTTTGTAGGCCAGAGTTCACATTCCTGTTTTCAACAAATGAAGGCTCCATTAGACCTGACCTTTCTAGGGAAATATAGTTTAGAAGGAAAAGGGTGTGTTTACCATTCTCATTATCTTCATAGAAGACCATAACTCATTAAAAACAGTAGCACATGTCCAAGTGTTACATATACTATTAGTGTTTGTTGTAACTATTGGTATGAAAAATTACAAATAACAACACTCTAAGGGGGATCCTATTGTTTTTTGTCATGATCAATCTATGTCTACTGTACAGATGTGATGCTAACATTTATTATTCAGTGTTCTAGACAGAGGGTGAGAGTTTCAATATGCAGGTTCACAGGTTTCCCTTTGTTTTCCATGTTTAGATATCAACTCTCTCTCCGTGCAGACACTGTGCGATTACTGTGAACATATATTGGATATATATTTTTAAAAGTTTGGACTACATACCTTATGCATAAAGGTGGACCAGTAAATAAAAACAAAAGAATAGGACTAGTTACTGCATGAGAAACAATGATTATTTACTTGGAGAAATATTTGCAGTCTTTCCTCTGAAATGTAGGGAAACAATACGTTTCTTCATTGCATTGTGTGTTTATGCAGGAATCACAGCAGCAGGGACCAGTGCAGTCTCCTTTTTCACATCTGTCTGAATCATTAGCGGCCCTAAAACGTGGCTCATTGCTTGCTCCCCATTATGAGGGTTCATTATGAAGAATCATTACAGCTTTAACTTCCTTCACTGAAGAGACATTTTCTAACTTCCTGATATAAATTAAACCTAGCTGCATTGTCTGTTTCCGCCAGCCAGCTTATGCTCCTAAGATATTCAGGTTCTCTGCAATCAAGGAGACTATTTCCTGCAAAAAAAAAAAAAAAGATGAATTTTATCTACACAATTGGGACACTTTTTATTTAAGTCTATAAAATATGATCATTAATGATTTTTCTGGAGTAATGTATGAAGAAATTTGATATTAGAATAAGAGTAAGACAACTTTCTAGGAGTTTTTAAAGATAAATGTAAAAATGGCAAAGAAATATGAATAATTGAATAAATAAATAAACACAGCAGGAATAGCTCTTTGGGTATGATAGCCTCTTGATATCCCTTAGAGGAATGCAATAGAATATGTCGCTAAGATAATATATGAATGTGATATGCAGAAACTAATAACTGATTACATAAAATTGTTCTCCTACACTATGAATTACTGTATTGCTCTGCTGATGAATGCTTTATAGGCATATTTACTTTACTGGATTTGGATACATTTAAATATATATATATATATATATATATATATATATATATATATATATATATATTCTCCACTAAATGCCTTTTCCTACTCTCAGTATAGTAAAGCATTTCTTTTAATGATGATTGTATAGTATGTGTAGATTCATAGGTCATCTTATTTGATAGAAACAAAATCTTATTTGAATTCCTCATTTTAGGCACACTTTGTAGTTGAGTTTAGTTATCAGAGATGTACTGGAATACATCTCTGCATCCTTAAATATTTTAACCTTACTCACTAACCATGGTCATAAATCAGGAGGGGTGTCTAATAATTCAGAGACAAATTCAAAGAAGTGTTGGTGCTACTAACTTTGTTTCCTCAGGCCTGTACAAACATGTAACCTGGTTTTTTCTCTGTTTGAGGTGAAAAGCCTCATATACACAATATGCAATATATATAGATATAGATATCTATCTATCTATATATATTTACAATATAAATGCATTTTATTTATATACAATATAAATTTCAAAAGCAAATTTGATCTGCATAGTCCAGGGGAGATAGTGGGAAAGGGAAGTGGTAATAGAAAGAATGGAAAATGTATTTTCATTTTCTTATGTCTAATGGTTATCTAATAATACCATTGAGCATAAAGTTTCTTAGAGCTTCTGAAGGAAGAAACACATTCCTGCTTATGCTTCGCTGGACATGGAGTTATGCGCCATCTTTAAGTGCATGTTGTCCTAGCTCCTCACAACATCGTAAAAGTGTTGTTCAGTGATTGTTATTGACAAATTCCACCAGCATGTTGACCACTCTGGATTCAGTTTCAATGGACACCATCGCATTCCTGGCAGTTATAAATGAAGCAGAAAACTGACAGCCTCTCACAGGTTGCACTAAACATTACTAGAGCAGTTAGTATTTTTAAAAGCTCTTTCTCTACCAAAAGGACTTTCTGGCATCAGATAAGCTGGCAAGATAATAGTAGGCTTGGTTACCATCAACACAAGACTGTCAGTATATAAGCAGGATCTTCGATGCTATTCCTATACATAAATACACTGGTAGCTTTTTAAAGCACTGATTCACTGCCTCGTGTGCAAATAGCAAGAGCACCCAGAGTGAGAAACCAATTGTGAGCCATTTCCCAAACTTCATTCACTTCACTGAAAACAGCATCAGCTTTCAAATTGCTAAAAATGCCTGCTGTGAGTTCCTTACATCTTTTGGATATTAACCTCTTATCAGATGTATCATTGGCAAATATGTTCTCCCATGTAGGGGGCTCTCTTTTCATTTTGTTGATGGTGCATTTTTTTGTTCTGTTTGTTTGTTTTTGCTGTGGAGAAGCTTTTTATTTTGATGTAGTATCATTTTTTTTAATTTCCTCTTTAGTTTCCCTTGCTCTAAGAGATATATTGGCAAACATATTGTTGCAAGAGATGTCTAAGATTTTGCTGCCTATGGTTTCTTCTAGGATTTTTATGGTTTCATGACTTACATTTAAGTCTTTTATCCATTTTGAGTTTATTCTTGTGTGTGGTGTAAATTGGTGGTCTAGTTTCATTTCTTTGCATGTATCTGTCCAATTTTCATAATACCAATTATTGAAGAGACTATCTTTACTCTGTTGTATGCTCTTGCCTCCTTTGTCAAATATTAATTAAGTGTAATGGCTTGGGTCGATTTTGGGAGTCTCCGTTCTGATCCATTGATCTATATGCCTGTTTTTGTACCAGTACCAGGCTATTTTGATTACAGTGGCTTTGAAGTATAACATGATATCTGGTATTATGATTCCTCCAACTTTGTTCTTCTTTTTCAAGTTTTTTCAAGATTCAGAATCTTTTTTGGTTCCATATAAATTTTTGGAGAGTTTCTTCTAGATTTTTGAAATATGTCATTTGTATTTTAATAGGGATTGCATTGAATCTATAAATTGCTTTGGACATTTTAATGATATTAATTCTACCAATCCATGAACATGGTATATTCTTCCACTTGTTTATAGCTTCCTCTATCTCTTTTTTCAACATCCTATAGTTTTTAACCTCTTTGGTTAAGTTTATTCCTAAGTATTTTAATATTTTTGTTGCAATGGAAATGGCATTTTTTTTTTTAGTTTCTTTCTGAGAGAATTCATTATCTATCTATAAATATAAAAACCTAAGCAACCCTTATGACTGAATGACTGGAATGACCAGTTGACCAGTCACTATGACATGCACTGACCACCAGGGGCAGGTGCTCAATGCAGGAGCTGTCCCCTGGTGGTCAGTGCGCTCCCATTGCTAATCTCCCACAACCAGCTAACCACCTGCAGCTGTTCCCACCAGCCGGCAGGCCCTAATTGGCCCCTGGTGCTAAACCATTCATAGACGCCCTGCTTCTGGGTCAGGGTTTCATACATAGCAGAGCAGTTCCTTCACTGTGATCTATTGGAAATCAGCCCTCGACACAAGGGTTGTCTTGCTCCTGTCCTCTCCCTTCCTCCAGGGGCAACTCACCTGCCACAGTGGTGGAAAGGCAGCGAGTGAAGGGGGGATGGGAAGGCAGGGAACCACACAGTGGTGGGGTGCCAATAGCAGTGTCCATTCATTCTGCTCCTGACCCAGCAACCACTGCTTCCTCTCCCAACACTGCCAGGGCCTTTGGGCCCCGGGCTGGGACAGGGAGCTGGGAATGGGTGGTGGCAGATGTGACCCCTTTCCCAGGGGGCCAAGGGCCAGCTCTGTCCTTGGGGCCAGTAGCCAACCTTCTGTAGTCCCTTTCCCTGGCTGTCCAACCTCCTGCAGTCCCTACCCCTGCTGGCAAGCCCCGATTGGCTCTGATTGCAGGCCAGGCCTAGGGATAGCACCTGTGCATGAATTCGTGCACCAGGCCTCTAGTTGGTGTATAAAAATGCCACCAATTTCTAAAATATGGGCAAAAGACTTAAATTTTATCAAAGTTTTATGGTTTTTCTCATATAGATATTACTCATATTCTGTTAGATTTGTATCTAAATATTTCATTTGGTGGGGTTCTAATGTAAATTGTATCATGCTTTTAATTTCAAATTCTACTTGTTCATTTTTGGTATATAGGAAAACAAATGCCTTTTCTCTGCTAATCTTGTACCATACCACCTTGCTATCACTCATCAGTCCCAGGAGTTCTTTTGTGGGTTTGTTTTGGATTTTCTGCACAGACAATTATGTCATCTGTGAATAAGGATAGTTTTATATCTTACCATTCTGTATAATTTTTATTTTCTTTACAAGAACTTTTAGCACTATGTAAAAAAGAAAGTGGCGATAGAAAACATCCTTGCCTTGTACCTGATCTTAGAGGGAAAGCTTCAAGTTATTCATAATTCTTCCATGCTCTTTAGCTCTATTCTTCAGATATTGACTCTATGCTCAGGGGTAGAAACTGAGGAAGAATGCTAACAATACATCTCCCATCAGCATTAGTCCACATCTGCTTTGGTCTATCACAGAAGTGAGACCTTTGGTATGAAGCACCACAGGAAGGATTTTGCCACTTTTATTACCTATTATGTTATTCATGCTACCCCTTTATCTCTCCCCAATTAATTATTCTCAATCTAAGTATGTCTTTATTAAAGCAATCAGGTGGAAACATGAAATAAGAGGGATTGCTGATTTAGGCTGGGATATGATATACAAGCTGGAAGTAGGCCAGAGTCCTGACTGCCTTCATGCCCGCTCTGTGCCTAGAACACTATTGGAATAAGGGAATGACTGGGCCCATCTGGTTGATCCCGGGTCCAAAAGGAGAAATAATGTGTCTATGACACCTCCCAGGCCTTAAAAATGTTTCCTGGGCCAGGAGCCATACAAAATTCTGAGTTCTGACTCAGGCATTAGTTCAGTGAGGATATAGGTTTTCCTTGGATAGTCTGATTTGTGAAATCCCTTTAGGAAAGCTTTCTGGATCTCTGCAAGGTAGAACTCAAAATTAACCAAACATGGAACAGAGTCATGCATTAGGTTTGCTTTTGATACCTGGCCTTGTCAGAGTTTAGAAAGGTAGCTTATTCCATAATTACATTCAGAATGATGCAATTCATCCAGAAAGCCGAGGGAGTTTGTGGTGCAGCAGCTAATGTCATGATTCTTGGTTAGAGGCCGTAATGGGTGTTCTTTTGATGGATTCATTGATGGATTCGATTTTTGAAACATGTATTGATGACTGGGATCTTGATCCACACCCCTAACCTAATTCTGATTTTAGTCATTTAAATCTCATGTATTTTTGCTTCGAAATATAGACTTGTTTTTAATAATTTGATTAAAATTATTACCTCTGACTTCCAACTTATCCTCTGTAGATATTGTACCTGCCTACATCTTCTTCCTTTTTAAAAATATTTTTATTCATTTTTTACAGAGGGGAAGGGAGAGGGATAGAGAGTTATAAACATCAATGAGAGAGAAGCATTGATCAGCTGCCTCCCGCATATCCCCCACTGGGGATGTGCCCACAACCAAGGTACATACCTTTGACTGGAATCAAACCTGGGATCTCTGAGTCCGCAGGCTGACCCTCTATCCACTGAGCCAAACCAGTCAGGGCTGCCTACATCTTCTTTACATGCTAATTAAGTCTAAGGATTTTGCCACTTTTATTACCTATTATGTTATTCATACTACCCCTTTATCTCTCCCCAATTAATTATTCTCAATCTAAGTATGTCTTTATTAAAGCAATCAGGTGGAAACTTGAAATATTGAAATTATCTTAATGAGATGCACAATTTAGACCATGGGTATAATTAAACAAATTGATGACATATTTAAGCACCTTTATGCTTTAACTAGCCTAGATACCTCTTAGTTTGGGGAAGAAAAAATAGTTCATAAATCATTCAAAAGCTTTTTAAAGCTCTTTAAATTTCTATGATAACATAGGACAATAGCCAGCTTATAACTAATCAGAAAAGGGCTACCTCTTGCTCTTCAAAGTTTCACATTTTCCGTTCAATTTTTTTCTCTTTCCTTGTGGCTAATTAGAAATGTAAAAAGAAAAATTTTGGTGTTCTTTATAGTTATAAAATAATGACCTTAAGGCAAAAATATTCTTCTAGATTTTTGTTTCTTAGATTATTAATGATGTGAAAGTAGCTTATAGACATGGGATTCAACTTAACTAAAGATTCACTCGAGTGAGAGTAG
>PVJC01036615.1:0-17638 GCA_004026665.1 Murina feae | reverse complement strand
GAACTTGTAAATATTTCAGTATGTACTTAATTAAAAAAGGTGAAAGTACTTATACATATAGTAATGGCTGTCTATCTGAAACAGACTCTATTAAAGCTGCATTGAGTAGAACCAGTATAAAATTAACCCACCTATTATAAATATTGTATTTTGAACTAGAGGTGGTTAAGTGCATAATACAGTCAGTTGACAAGAGTGTTGAAATATTTAATTATGTGTCTGTATATGTTGAGTGATTTGCTCATAGATTACATAATAGCCACAGCTCACACAGGGGATGTTTCTGAACTCTGGTCTCAATTCTGTTTTGGCTCTGCAATAATAATTCAATTTTAACAAAGAATTATTTTAGGAATATTTAGCAATGCTCAGTGTAGTTGTTTTAAACACCTCATTATTTCCTTACCTCTGGTCCCTAATGCATGTATGAATGTTATGTTCACTTTCTTGCCTGCATGTTTAGGTACACATTCTTACTCTTGTACACCCAAATATATGCAGTTACCTCCAGATATATAGAATTACATAGTGTGTGCAAATGGCAAAGTATAGAGATACTAGCATCGGTTGATGATTCAGTGTATTTGACAAAATACTAGAGGCCTGGGGCACAAAATTTGTGCACAGGTAGGGTCCCTAGGCCTGATTGGCGATCAGGGTGAGCAATCTAGCTCCCGGTCTCTCAGTCAAACTTTCAAGGGGACACTTTGCATATTAGGCTTATATATAGAGAGATATATGAATGGAGAAGATGGAGTTATGTGGGAAGAGTAGAGAAAGAACAGGAATGAATCAGTTAAATGAGAGTTTAGAATGGAAAACTTCAATCCAAGTGAATAGAAACGGTTCATCAGTCTGCTCTTGAGCCTTGTGAAGTAAAACAGAGCAAACCTCTTCTTCTGAGGTTTACCTTTTGCTAAGTCTTCCTGGGTAGCCTAATCTACTCTAATAAAAGAATAATATGAAAATTAACCATCACTCTGAGACACTTAAGCCATGCCTGCCAGCCAAGCCACGCCCACCAGCCAATCAGAGCGACTGTATGCAAATTAACACATCATAGATGACAGTTAATTTGCATACACAGGAGAGCAAAGACTAAAGACAGCATAGAAGGAAGCCAAGTGATGCAGAAGGAAGCCAAGTGGTGGAGAAGGGAACAGAGTGGAGGCAGCAGAGACGGTGAAGAAAGGAGGAAGAAGGGGAGTAGGGAGAGGGGGGAGCCAAGGCAGCAGAGATGGGAGTTGAGGTGGGCTTCACTCCCTTCTCTGCTTCGCTCTGGCTCAGGAAGCCCTATTCTTGCAGGAATCTTCCTGCAACAGGCTACTAGTCTTATATAATAAAACCCTAATATACAAATTGACTGAATGGCAGAATGACTGGCTGCTATGATGTGCACTGACCACCAGGGGGCAGATGCTCAATGCAGGAGCTGCCCCCTGGTGGTCAGTGCACTCTCACAGGGGAAGCACTGCTCAGCCAGAAGCCTGGCTTGCAGCTGGCAAATGCAGCATCAGTAGAGGGAAGGAGCAAAAGGTCTTGGACTGCCAGAGTCCTAGACTGCGAGAGGGATGTCTGATTACCAGCAGGCAGACATCCCCTGAGGGATCTCGGACTGCGAGAAGGCACAGGCCAGGCTGAGGCACCCCCCACTTCACCAGTGAATGGATCTTGTGCACTGGGCCTCTAGTCTAAAATTACCCTTCTCATTTTTTACTCCATTACCCTGCTTATCTTTATTAAGAGCTAGCATTATATAGCATAGTCATTTTATTTCTTTTATAATGTCCCTGTCCAGCACAATATGTTTCATCAATGCAGGGATTTTAAATCTCTTTTTTACTACTTTGTCTCCACCACTTAGAACAATGACTGGGAAATAACGGCCTTTCATTAACTATTTGTTGAGTAAGTGAATATATAAATGAATTCCCCATTTAAGGACTCCGTTTGTTAAAAGTTACAAAGGCCATCTCAACTCCTCAGTTATTTTTTAAAAGGCAGGAAATACAAAAGAGGAAGCACCATCAAGGAGAAGATTAAAAATGTCTTAAACTTACAGCTCAGAATTCTGGAAACACTCTAGCCTACAGGTGAGTGACCGGTTCTGAAAGTACCATATGATTTTTATTGAAAAAGAAAAGATTATTGAAAACGGAATTCCAACTCTAAAGACATTATCCCCCAAAACATTGGGGAGTCCTTTTCTAAATGGAAGACTTTCCCTAATTTTGACTGATTTGATTCTATTAGAAGGTGGACTACTGATTTCAAGAAACCAAGAAGTAGCCCTGACCGGTCTGGCTCAGTGGATAGAGCATCGGCCTGAGGACTCAAGGGTCCGAGGTTTGATTCCAGTCAAGGCCAAGTACCTTGGTTGTGGGCACATCCCCAGTAGGGGGTGTGCAGGAGGCAGCTGATCAATGTTTCTCTCTCATCGATGTTCCTAACTCTCTATATCTTTCCCTTCCGCTCTGTAAAAAAATTAAAAAAAAGAAACCAAGAAGTAAAAAACCTCTTGCATTATGAACCCGGAATAAAAATTACATAAATAACCAATTATTTAAAATCATCTTAAATTCTAAGAAGCTGAATTATAGGATGTTATGGTATGTAACATTGGACTATTACTAAGTAAGAATGGTCAAGAAATTCTATAAGTGGAGATATAATCTGTACTTTAAAAAGTAACCATGATGACAGGGTAATTTGTTATCCACATGGAAAAAACTTAAAAGTGGATCACTACCCCACACCGTACACAAAAATAGATTGTGAGTAGATTGAAGATCAAATGTGGAAAAAAATTCTCAAAAATAAAGACTTAAGCTTCTGTGCATAAGAAGATATTATGAAAGTGATGAAGATTTAAACCACAAAATGAACATATAAAATAATAAAGGAATAGAATCTCTAAAATATGAGAATAACTCTATTATTCAATGAAAAATAGGAAAGTAACCCAATATAAAAATGGGTTAATATATTAACAAGCAATTCACAATAGAGAAAACCCAAATGGAAAATAACATATGAAAATGTGCTCAATCTTAAAAACACCCTAAAAGAGTCCAATGAGACAACTTTCACTTCCATTTCATTTAACAAGCCTGATAATAGCAAGTAATTAGTCAGAAGGTATGGATTTTCCCTTCATTTACCTTAATTTTTGTTCAAATATCACTTTTTCAATGTAGTTTTCTCTGATCTTTTGAAATGCATCTCTCACCCCAAGAGTCTCTATCCCTTGTCCTTGCTTTAGTTTTACTTACAGAACCTTTCCCATCTGATATATTATGTGTTTTATTTATTTACTAGAGGCCTGGTGCATAAAATTTGTGCATGGGAAGGGGGTGTCCCTCAGCCCGACCTGCACCCTCTCCAATCTGGGACCCTTGGGGGATGTCCAACTGCTGATTTAGGGAGGAATTGGGTCTAAACTGACAGTCGGACATCCTTCTCACAATCTGGGACTGCTGGTTCCTAACCATTTACCTGCATGCCTGCCTGAATACCTCTAAACCGCCTCTGCTGGCCTGATCTCCTCCAACTGCCCTCCCCTGCCAGCCTGATTGCCTCCAACTGCCCTCCCCTTCTGGCCTAATTGCCCACAGCTGCCCTCCCTACTGGCCTGATTGCCCCCTAACTGCTCTCCCCTGCTGGCCTGAATGCCCCTAACTGCTTGCTCCCCTGCCAACCTGATCACCCCTAACCACCTCTTCCTTGGCCCCTGCCCCTGTGGCTTTCTCTAGAAGGAAGTTGGACATCTGGAAGATGTCCTGTTGACCTGGTCTAATTAGCATATTACCCTTTTATTAGTATAGGCTAAGGGCCCGGTGCACAAAAATTTGTGCACTCAGGAGGTCCATCAGCCCAACCTGTGCCCTCTCGCAGTCTGGGACCCCTCTGGGGATGCCCACCTGCTGGCATGTCTGGCAAGCCTGGGTGAGGGGCTGATGGCTGTTTGCAGGCTGCCCAAGCCCCCCAGTGTGGATCCTCACTCTATTGGGGTGTGGTCAGCCTGGGTGATGGGATGAGGGCCATTTTCAGGCTGCCCACAGCCCCTTCAGGTTTTGGGTCTCTACTGGGGTACCTGGACAGCCTGTGTGAGGGGCTGATGGCTGTTTGCAGGCTGGCCAAGCTCCCCAGTGGGGTCCCTCACCCCATTGGGGTGTGGCCAGCCTGGGTGCGGGCCTGAGGGTCATTTTCAGACTTTCAAGCTGCCCACAGTTCCTTCAGATTTTGGGCCCCTACTGGGGTACCTGGTCAGCCTGGGTGAGGGGCTGATGGCTGTTTGCAGGCTGGCCAAGACCCCAAATGGGATCCCTCATCCCATTGGGGTGTGGCCAGGGTGGGTGACGGGCTGAGGGGTGTTTTCAGACTTTCAGGCTGCCCATAGCTCCCATTGACCCAATGTCCCAGCAAGGCTGGCTGGAAGCAGGTTTCTGGGGTTTATTTATCTTCTAAAATTGATATACTGTCCCTTTAAGCCGAGGCCTAGGCAGGTAAGGAAACCTCCTCTCTGCTTCACCTTGTGGCTTCTATAATTGAGACATGGTTGCCCTTAGAAGTCAGGCCCAGCCTGCTGTTTGCTTCAGCTTCTGAGGCTTTTACAATTGAGACATTGTTGCAAATATGTTGTTGCCTGGAGCCGGGAGAAACCCAGCTGGGCCTGCAAACAGTTTCACTCCTGTTGCAATGGAAACTGCCTGTTTACTCAGCTCCGTGAGTGCCAGCCTCCATGTTGCCTGGGCTAATTTGCATACAGTCACTCTGATTGGCTGGTGGGCATGGCTTAGGCATCCCGAAGGGATGGTCAATTTGCATATTATTTTTTTTTTATATAGGATAGTATATATTCCCTGCCCACATTTGAATGCAAGCTCCATTTAGACAGAAAGTTTTATGTATTTTGTTTACTGCCATATACTCAGTGTCTAGGACAGTGTCTGTTATATGGGTATACAACACAAATGAGCAATTTACTTCCAAAAATTGCTATGGCTGTGCCAACTGATACATTTTTAGGAAGCTATTTCTCAGTAATGGTGAAGATGTGAGTCCCATAAATCAGTGTTTCCAATGCAGGTATGTTCACTCAGATAAAGTCCTATAAACTTGCCAAAAGAGATGTGTACAACAATGCTCATTTTAGCATTATGGTAATAGCAAAAAGTTGGAAGCAGTACAGCACTCTTCAATAACATAAAATGCACATTTTTAACATATTCCTACATAGGAATACTGCATGGTAGCTATGAAAAATAAATTAGATTTACCTGTATATGAACATAAATAAATTTCAAAAATACAATGTTGAAAGTAATAAACAAGATTCAGAATGATATACACAGTTTGGTATCAATTTAAAAAGGTAAACTATATTATTTATGAAAGCATTAATAAATTTATAAATATTTATAAATCAAATAAATTTATTTTATTAAATTTAAAAAACTTACTTTATTAAATTATTTCTTTATTCTAAATCTGCAGGTTATTTATATTCTATACAAATAACCTGCAGATTTAGAAGATGCATTAAATTTATACATTAATAAGTTTATAAACATGCATTGTAGGATAGAGGTTATTTCTAGAGAAAGAAAGGAGAATAGGATCAGGTAAAACTACAGTCTAGGCTTTTTATTTGTAATTCTGATTTCTTAAGGCTGCTGAATACAAGGGTATTTGTTATTTGATTTTCTCCAGTTTTTGGATTAATTTGATAGATAATATATGAGGTACCATCAACAGGATTTGGTAATGGATTGGATTAGAGAAGAGTAGGTAAATAAGGTTTAGGTATTATAATTCATTCAATTTTAGAGAAACGAGATAAATATCTAAATTAATAATCACTGGAGACAAGAATTGTGTTTGAAAAAAGGATATAAAATGCAGGATTCTTTAAATCTAGGCATCCTTAGTATGTGAAATCTATTCATAAGAAATAAATTTATGTATAACAAGTTCAATTGCATTGAACAAGATATAGCTAGAGTTGAAACTTTTTAAAATTTTACATTATTAGTATTCACTTGGAGATTTAAGAATAAAAGTTTAATAATGCATCAAGGTGGCATAGAAAAACTGCTCCAGGAATGCTCTAATAAAGCTAGTTTATGAATTCTATATAGAAGGTGTTCACAACTAGAAATATAAGACCAAATTTTATGTCAGCCTCTCTAACACATCTTCTAAATCAGCAGGTTATTTGTGTAGAATATAAATTAATAAAATGTCTTAAATCTGTGGAGTCCTTTTACACTTGTCAAGCACAACCCATTGAGTTTTTATTCAGCTTATAAAGAGATAAAAGTTAATACTGAATTTAACAAAATGGTATAACATTTTTTCTGTCAAGATAAAATATAATAATCATCAGAGCTCAAATTCCCATATTCTTTTTTAAAACTGAGTCATAAAATATAAAATTGTTTTCTAAGCATTACTCACTAAAGTCTAGAAAGTGGGTTCCTGGGATATACTGATTTTCATAAAAGAATCAGTCTGAAACGATTACCTTGGTGCATTTTGTTGTTCCAGGGGCGGGTGTATATATATATATATATATATATATATATATATATATATATATTTTTTTTTTTTTTTTTTCCCTCTTCTTGGACACAACTTATTTCAAGGACGTTTTCATGTAGGTCAGATCTTAAATCTCCACCAGGTAGCACTGCATGCTTTAGCCATAAGACCACTCACACTCTTGTAGAAATAAAGAAATAATTATTTTATATCAAGTCATTCCTTTTTCTGTTATCATGGTAGATGGAAATGCAGAGGCATGTGATATGATTGCTCAATATAGCAAGGAATAAAATATATTTATACCAATAAATTACCTTTTGTTCAAACTACTTTTTATTTCTTATTCCTCTTGGCATGCACGGATTGAAAGAAGCTCCCTTCTTTGGGGATAAGTCTATATCTAAATGTCAAAAACGGTAACTCTGTGAAGGTTACCTATTAAGCTTTTGCAATGGCTCATTTTACAATGACACCTTCATAGTCAGTGGTGTCGGCGTTTGGAGCAGCAATCCAGGATCAATTCATCTTGGCATCAAAAGAAGAAGGAGGAAAAAAATAAAGCAAAAGAAAGAATTGGTAGCTTTACAAGAGCATATGGAGCCATTGAAAGATGAAACAGATTCATTATGGCGTACCCACGCAATCTCTTTCCAAACTGCGCTTCGAACCTCATCTTAAGCAGCAGGCACGGCTGCACTGTCAGTATGAACAGTGATCGCCCACAGGAATACAAAACAGCCTTAATGCCTCATTTGCTTAAGCAGCAAGACTGTTTCATATAGTTGGATCGAGCGCTGAACCCTTAGATAAATTTGCCCTACGGGCATGGAACTTCGGGTGAGAAAAAGAAGACAGGGTTTGCTTCAAAAATATATTCTTCCTAGAATTATCTCCTTTTAAAACTACATTCAAGCCCTTGGAAAGACATTGTTAATGCACCCTGGAGAATGAATGATGAAGTATGGAATGAGCTACTCACTGGGACTCGAGCTATGTCATTCACAAATTACAGTAGCCACCTTTCCTATTCTAATATTCTCTAAGGTGATTAAAAAAAAAAAAGACAATTGAGTTAATTGAACTGTTCAAGAGTGAATTTTTCATAGTGAAACTGAAATTGTTCAAAAGATAATCAGTGAAAAATTACCAAAAAGACCATACAGGCTTAGGATAGGTTTTATTTATATTATACAGTGAAGAAGCCACTTCATTTGCCTATCGAGGAAAGTCCAGGAAAAACCTGCTCAACGTTAGAGTTATTCATGATGTCATATACTTAGAAAGAGGACTGAAAGTTCTCCAAAGGTAAAATGAGACAGTAGGGAATCATTTAAAAGCACAGACTTTAAACTAACTTTGAATAATTAGACAATAGTATAGTTGATCCTGTTGATTTTCTAGTCTTCCTGCTGAGAAGTCTCTTACCTTTATTGTTATAAATATCTTTTTGATATATTCAATCCAATTGAATAAGGATCGTATCTGGAAAGCCATTGCATGTGAGTTAACTAAAAGTCTAGGTTCCAAGTGAATGCATCACACTTCAGAATGCACACTGAGTTGATATCAATATTGGAATCCTGGCTCACAAGGTTTTGAGCCACATCAAAACAGAGAAAGTTTGAATATCATGTACTTTCTTGAACATAATAAATCACAACCAATTTTAAGGGGAAAATTGGATAACGCACAAATGTCTTCTTCAAATCTTTAACTTTTCATATTTCAGGACTCCAGTTCTCACACTCAGGACTCACATTATCATATAACTAAAGAGTACTGCAAAAGGCTTCTGGCTTAGAAAAAAACCTGTGTTTTAATTCCAGCTTCTTCAATAAACAGTTAGGTGACATTTGGGCAAACTGCTTGGCCATTTGGAACCTCAGCTTGTCATTCACAAAATACAGACAGTAATATCTGTGGGACTCTCCCAAGAAATCAATGTTCAACATAGTTCTTGAATAATAAATGCTCAGCACCAGTGTTAGTCCTATAATTTCCCTCCTTAAGAAACTTTAGGAGAACATATACTTTTCCCTCCTTAATTGCAGCAAATACCATAATTAACCCATAAAAAATGGTTACATCAAGTTTAACAATTTGACATTTCCAAATTGAGTCTTAGCTGCTGAGTTGTTTTTATTTCACCAAA
Organism: Murina feae; assembly: GCA_004026665.1. Lineage (NCBI taxonomy): Eukaryota > Metazoa > Chordata > Mammalia > Chiroptera > Vespertilionidae > Murina > Murina feae. The sequence goes on along the minus strand of PVJC01036615.1, from coordinate 8,940 downwards.
AACACCGAATTCATTTCAAATGCTTTAATTGCATCTTCCTTGACCTAAACCTATATTAAAAACAAAGATAATTCTTTTTACATGTTTTTCAAGCTGGGTCTCTCAACTATAAAATGCAAAAACAGTAATTCTTATAATACTTGCAAGTATTTATTGCAATGTTTCTTCTAATACAGTACTTCAGTGGTGATGAATTAATATTAATTCACTGGTACAGAATTAATTAATAAATGACAATAATAATAGTAACAAGTATTTATAAGTTGGTAATAATAACTAGTGTTGACAAACTGATAAGCTAATATTTGAGTGAGAGTCACTATACTTATTAATTTCCCTACTTTGTCATGTAATTTTCATAACCATCACCAAAAGCAGGGCTTGTTTTGGTCACTTCTTTTGACCTGAGAGAATTCAGCTTTAGGGAGAATTGGAAGCTTCCCTAAAGTCACACAATAAGTGGTAGAGCCAGGGCCTGAATCCAGGTTTGCCTACCACTTTGTCATTTGCTTTTAAAGCGATGATGCCATATTACTCTGTTAAAAAGGATTCTCTTAATGGACAGTGTTAATGTGATCCTTAAATAACCCGGAGATGAATATTTTGAAGTTACATACATAAACTTAAACTTCTTCGACAAAAACTTTAAAATGGAAAACCTTGAAACTTTGGCTTCCTCAGAATGAAGCTAAAATTTATTATAATTTATCATTACAGCATTTTATAGTGTTTGTCCATTATTAATGAATCTTTAAGCATAATTTTGCTTCCTAATAGACTTTTTGTAACTAAAAATCAAAGTGCCTTTGTCTTTAATGAAACTTCAACTCCAGTCTTACTTTATGTAGCCCATTTCACTCCTGTGACATGAACTAGAACCTATATTTACTTTTATATATTTAGTACCATCTACTTATTATAAATATAATAAACATATTTCAAAGGCTCTTCTGTTTTTCTAAAAAACTGTGGATAAGTATGGTTTATTAAATCCTGCAGAGACATGTTGTTGTGTTGGTCTGTAAACTGTTGTTACGTCAGTTAAGTTTATGAATGCTTGTGGGTTACATGTATTAATTTAATACCTTGATGGGTTGTTAGCATAACTACTTAATTTAATAAGATAAAGCAAACATACATTTAAAAGTTCAATATCATTCATATAATCATTGAAGGAGGAGAGAAGAAATTATTCATATCTAATCTAATAAAAGAGTAAAATGCAAATTAACCCTCACTCCATTACACCAAAACCACGCCCACCAGCCAAGCCATGCCCACCAGCCAATCAGATGATATGCAAATTAACCCAGCAAAAATGGTGGCCGGCAGCCATGGAGGTAGAGCAATCAGGAGGCCAGCAATGGAGGAAACTGCCTGCCTAGGCCGGCTGTGGCCTCCGCTCAAGGCAACAAAGTTTCAATTATAGAAGCCATGGAGCTGAAGCAAACAGGAGGCTTTGTTGCTGCCTAGGCAGCCTGTGGCCTCCACTCAAGGCAACAAAGTTTCAATTATAGAAGATAAATAAACCCCAGATACCTGCTTCCAGTCAGCCTCACTGGGACCTTGGGTCAATGGGAGCTGTGGCCAGCCTGCAAACAGCCCTCAGCCCCTCACTCAGGCTGGCCAGGCACCCCAATAGGGACCAGAACCATGAAGGGGTTGTGAAGCCTGAAAACGGCCCTCTACCCCTCACCCAGGCTGGCCACACCCCCATGGGGTGAGGGTTCCCACTGGGGGGATTGGCCAGCCGGCAAACAGCCATCAGCCCCTCACACAGGCTGGCTAGGCACACCAGCAGGTGGACATCTCCTGAGGGGTCCCAGACTGTGAGAGGGCACAGGTTGAGGGACCCCCCCATGTGCACAAATTTTTGTGCACCGGGCCCCGAGTAGTAGCTTATAAAAGCATATGGCAAAAAGTTGAAAGTGAACCTAAAAAATCTGTCTAATAGCTTTTCTTTGGATATGCACAGGAAAGTCAGGATTTAGAGTTTTGAAAGCTCAGTCACCAAAATGTTTTGTAAATTTTTAGGGTAAGTATAGATCTAATATAAATAGAACCCAGTCATTTTAAACATAGAAAATAAAATTAAAGGTGTTTCTTTTTCAAGTAATTAACTCATATTCTAGGCATTTGTCACAGTATCTTCCCCTCGGTAGTAAATTAAAATGTGGATGGTAACTGATATCTGACATGGAAGAAATCCATCCTGATTTCCAATGAAAGCACTTATGTGCAAAATGAATTTAACAGACCCAATTCCTGAAGTCCCAAGTGAATGTGATAGCCGTTTGCCATATCTATGTTTTGGCACTAGATTATATAATCTGAATTCTTAAACTTGGTATGTAGCCTGCACACTCTCTGTTTCTTGTTCACGAGAATCAGAATAATGAGCCTGTTAATGTGGATTCTTCAACATAGAACATGAAGGAGTTTGACTAAGAGCCGACAAACTAGTCAACTTTTCGGGAAAAAATGTTTCTCACTGCTTATGGAAACAACTATTTACTGTAATTCTGTCATGAAATTATAAAAATATGAGAAACAATTGTACTCACTTTCATTAAAATGGTCACTTTAAAATCATTGTCTTTAAATACCGTAAATACAGAGCTCTTTTTTATATCCAAAGTCTAGTTGCTTAATATTTGTTAAACAGTCTTCATATTTGTATCTTTATTTCCTTACAAGAACTTTAGAATTTTTTGCATGACCAAATGCTTAGAAAGTTACAATGGGTTAATGAACTCTAACAGTAGTTCTTTCTTCAAAAGTTGATTCCTGAATATCTACAGTGTGGGAAAAGTATTGTATTTGGCAGGCTTATATACAATTAAAATGCTACCATCCTGGATATGATCTATGTTATGATAAAAGTAAATATTTGGGATTATAGAGGAGAGAGTGATTAATGGGGACAGAAAAAAGTATGTGGATAACTGACATTTCAGGAGGACTTGGGGAGACATTTAGGATTTTGACAAGGATATTGAGAAAAGGATATTATATTTTAAGTTTCAAATTTGATGTGAAAGGTAGACCTGGAATTTGGCAATTATTTGAAAGTTTCCACTAACATTTTAAGACAATTTCAAATATTTTAGTCTCTTTCATTCCTCTATATGAATGTCAGTTTGGTTTTATTCATTGTTGTAAATGCCAGGTGGGAAGAAAGTTTCAAGAAGCATCGAATTCTGCAGTGATATCAAATGGTATGAGCATTAGAGAGTATTGAGTACGACAATTAGGAAGTCATTTCTATTGTTGCAGAGAGAAGTTCTAGAAGTGGTGACATTGATTACTGAGAGTGGAAGGAACTGAATGTGAGGTGAGGAAATGGTGACAGCTGGTGCAGAAGCAGAATGATAGTGATAATGCAAAAGAAAAGCCAAGCTAAGTAAAGGGAAGAAATCAAGAGATTTGAGATTGGAAGTGGACAAAGAGCAGGGCCAACTGAGGTAAAGAATGAACACTATAAACTGGTGAGAGATGTTTATACCCAATGAGTGGAGCAAAAAGTCTTACTTTGGCAATAGAATTTAGTAAGCATTAACACAGAATAGCTATGGTTATCGATATATGTAAGAATCCCATCTCAAATTATGTATAGATATGTTCTTTATAAAATTAATGTCTCATCAAGAAATCTCAGTTCTATGAATTGGAATATGTTAAGACAACTATGTACGTACATATCTATTTTTATAGAGCTTTACAAGTTACAGAGCATTTTCAAATATGTTGTTTCATTTAATGGCCATATAACCAATAAAAGGAAGGTGGCATCGCTTCCTTCTCCAGTTGAGGAGGTTAGTGGCTTGGAAAGGTTAGATGACTTGTTGAAGGACCAATGTTTAAGAAGTGACAAAGAGGGCACCTTTATAATCCTCACCCTAAGATATATTTATTGATTTTGAGAGAGAGAGAGAGAGAGAGAGAAACATTAATTGGTTGCCTCTAATACATGTTCCAACCAGGGATGGAACCTGCAACCTAGGTACCTAGGTATGTACCCTGACCAGGAACCTACAACCTTTTGGTTTAAAGGACAACACTGCCATGCAGCCAGGGCAAAGTGAGCACTTTTAATCTCCTCTTCCAATACTCTCTGGTGCTCTCCTAATCAGATGGTTTGACTCCTTCTCCAGTAATTGTCTGTTGAAGGACTGACATACATAAATAGAAAAAGAAAACCAAATAGTGACAACATACTAGTAATTTTCAGTGCAATCTCACATTACCTGACCATAGAATGGCAGGAGATGGTGTTCTGAGCTTTCATAATTCCATCATAGTAGTCATTATTGTTCATATATTTCTTCTGATTCCTCTGGTATTTATAAAAACACACCTTCAGTACTTATTTGACTTGTATAGAAGAAAGTCTGCATTGACAACTGGACATAATATTCCGTCTTCTCGGTTCTATACTTCTCAACACAAATTGCTTTTCTTGCATTTTGATTTACTCTACTTGAGTTGTGTCAATATAATCCAGTGAGGATAAATTATTTTAAAACACACAAAGTTGAGGCTAAGTGCCTCAACTATAAAAAAATACATCAAAGTATTTCTAACCTCCAATGTCCTTCCATAGCATTTAGCCGCTCATGATTTTGACATTTATTTGACATGAATATTTGAAGTTTGAGATCTTGGAGGTGACCATCTCCAGATAATTATGAATTCATAATGTGTGAGTACTTGAGGTGAAATGAAAAAGAAGGTCACTAAATATAAAGAGATGAAGTTTCTTTGAGGATAGTTTAATAGTCATCAATGTTGATATCATGTAAGAAAATGGAGGAAGAGAAAGATAAATTTTGATTTAGTAATATAACTTTCAAATATGGAGGATCATCAGGAAGGCAATAAGAATATAGATGTTTGTATTTTAAGGTCATGAATTTCCAAAACTTTTACTGGTAAAGCCAAGCATATACATCAGTGGAAGAAATGTAAAAGAATAGAATTGCATCCCTATATGGATTGGAAGAATCCTGAGAATGTTTCAAAGGAGGAGGTATTACATGTAGGAAGTAAGCTTTTAATTGGCATACTGAGGTGGAAGATCTACTGAAGTGAAAGAGTTGAGATACATGAAACCTTGATAATAATAAAGTAGGAGGTTCTGAGGGTTCTGATATAAAGGGAAGTGAGAAAGTTGGTGTTGTATGTGGTCAGGGAACAGGACTGGGTTAAATGGGGGAGAGTGCATAGCGGTGTATGGGAGAGAGTATCACAGAAAGAAAGTATAATTGAGAGGAAGGACAATGGGATGCTGGTGAAGGTGAGAAATGTGTACAGTGATTGGTGAACATAAAATCCAATGTCTTGTGAATTGTTCCCTCTCTTTCTAATATTCAAATGTTAGCCTCTTTTCCTTTTTTGGTTCCAAACTACCTTTCCTTTTGACTAAAGTCTTACCATGCTTCCCATCTCTCTCTTAAGATATCTCTATCCATGTTTTAGCCTTGTCCTGCATAGTCCTTTGCTCTTTGTTTTCATATCATATTTCACATCTTTATTTGTTTTTGTTTTTTTTGGATCTTCTGGGCCTGATTATCTCTTAATTAAATATATTTTTATTGATTTCAGAGGGAAGGGAAGAGAGAGAATCATTGATTGGTTGCCTCCTTCACGTCTCACACTGAGGATCAAGCCCACAACATGGGCATGTGCCATAAAGGGGAATCGAACCCTGACCTCTTGGTTCATAGGTTAACGCTCAACCACTAAGCCACAGTGACTGGTTGAGACTGATTATCTCTTAAAGGCTGATTTATAGTTGTCTACTTAATACACTTATTTAAGATCTTTTGCTCTATACTAGGGAGATGCTTCCACAGCATTTTTGTTTTGTTTCGTTTTAGGTTTTTATGGACTCAGATGATTGATGTCATGGTTTCTTCACCGTGTTTACACATCACTATGGCCCTTGACTGGTGGTAAAAATTAAATCTCTCTGTCTCAAAGAGCAACAATATACAGTGGGTCCTCAGGTTATATTGGAGATTCATTCTTACAGTATGATGTAACCGATTTTCACCATAAGTCGGAACCCACCTACAGAAGCACCTATGTCACTCATATGGAGCACATACAAAGCAGTAATGAAGTGAAAAAGTAAAAAAAAATTAAAAGAAAGATAACAATTCCTGAGGACTGTCTGTAGTAAATAAAGGTCTGGTGCACAAAATTCGTGCACTTGCGGGGGGGAGGGGGTGTCCTTCAGCCTGGCCTGCACCCTCTTTCAGTTTGAGACCCCTTGGGGGATGTTTGACTGATGGCTTAGGCCCACTCCCAGGCCTTAGCCAGCAGTTGGACATCCTTAGCACTTTTGCAGAGGCAAGATAGGCTTCTGCCACCACTGCTACACTTGCCAGCTGTGAGCCCAGCTTCTGGCTGAGTGCTGCTTCTCCTGTGGAAGTGCACTGACCACCAGAGAGCAGCTCCTGCATTGAACATCTTCCCCCTGGTGGTCAGTGCGTGTCATAGTGACCAGTCATTGTACTGTTTGATTGATTTGCATATTAGCCTTTTATTATATAGGATAATATGCCATAGCATTTCATTTTTTCAGTGTGAAATTTCATAGGAACAGAAAACTTATTAACCATACTCAGAACATTACCATTAATGATATATGTACTTTCTCCTAAAAGTTATTAGATTGCTTTCTTAGCTTTTTGCTATATAAAATGAAAACTTATATGATGTCTAACACTTTAAATAGAAAGCAAAACAGCTTGGCAATTTTGCAGAGAACTACCCTTAGAGGCTATGCAGGTTTCAGGTCATAATTATTCAACCAGTTTTCATTTGAGTCAAATAGATCTATCTCTGTCTTTTTGAATTCCAATATTATATTAAGAGGGTCTTTGTGGGTGAAGCAGATGTCAAACAAATGTTCAGTTCATTCAGATAATATTGTGAATTATACAGTTTCTAAATTCAACACTAATCTTGGCTTTATGAGTTTTCCTGTGCTTTTGGAAGCTAATAAAAATAAGTAAACTGCTTCAAAATGTTACATATATTCAAGTCTAGACTTTTAGAATTAACCTTTAAAAACCTTTACATGTTGATTTAAAAGAAATAGACAAACTCAGGGGCAAAGAGATTGATTTGTTGAAATGTACAACATAATGCAGAAGATTTTAAATCATCTGGAAATCACCAACACGCTGTCTAACTTATAACTGCTCTCCCTAAATCAATAGCATATTTTCACCATACTTATTTTACAATAAGAAAACTATAAGAATTAATTAATACATTATAGTCTGCATGAGAACACACACTTAACTACCATTTAGTACATAAGGCCAACCTGCACAAACTGTAGTTACTGAAGAATAACATGCTTATTCCCTCTTCAATGAACAAAACTGAATATTTATTATGTGCAAGTTATTGCTGTGCTACATATAAGAGGAATCAAGAACTTTAAATGGAGAGATAGAACATGTCTTCTCATAAGAAAATGTCATTATATTACATATGATTAGGACAAGAAACTATTTACACAATGGCTTAAATGGCATGAGGCTGAGTATACATGATTCCAAATAGTTGAATACAATTAAAAACATCAAAACAAATATAAAATATTATTTAATGATTAATAAATTAAATGACTAGTGGTAAGAGCTATGGATAACAATAAGTAAAATTTACGTATCTTTTTATGCAAAGATGCACTCCTTGGCATTTTTTTTTTTTTTGTCTCTGTTAATCCTCATTTGAGGATGTTTTTCCCATTGATTTTTAGAGAAAGTAGAAGGAAGGGGGAGAGAGAGAGAGAAACATTGTTGTGAGAGAGACATATCGATTGTTTGCCTCCAGCACGTGCTCCAACAGGAGCCAGACATCAAACCTGCAACCCAAGTAGGTGCCCTTGACTGGGAATGGAACTTAAGACACTTTGGTGCATGGGCCAGTACTCTAACACTGAGCTACCAGCTAGGCCATTCTTTGGTGTTTTATATGAACTAAACTCACTGATTTCTTTTAAAAAAATACATATTTTATTGATTTTTTTTTTGAGAGAGGAAGGGAGAGGGATAGAGAGTTAGAAACATCAATGAGAGAGAAGCATTAATCAGCTGCCTCCTGCACACTCCCTACTGGGGATGTGGCCACAACCAAGGCACATGCCCTTGACCGGAATTGAACCCAGGACCCTTCATTCCTCAGGCTGATGCTCCATCCACTGAGCCACACCGGCTAGGGCCTCACTTCACTGATTTCTTGTAATTCTTCCATGAGGGTGTTTGTAGGGCCTCTTTCAGATATGTCCTTACTTCTGTACTTTTGAATTTGGTGTTTCCTTTTCCTTAAATGTCCATGTGGCTTACTCCTTCACTTTTCTTCAGATCATTACTTAAACATCTCAGTAAGTTCTTTTTCCTTTTCTAAGTTTGCAACTCAACCCCTAAATTTTATCTCCCTTTTTGGGGACTATTTTTTCCTTAGCAAATAGCACCTATTGACATACTGTGTATTTTATTCATTTATATATTTACTGACTTCCTCACTCATTTGAATGTATCTTCTATAAAGGTAAGAATTGTTATCAATGGTTCTTTATTGACAACTAGGGGCCCGGTGCACAAAAATTTGTGCACTGGGGTGGTGGGGGAGGGGGGTCCCTCAGCCCGGCCTGTGCCCTCTCACAGCTTGGGACCCCTCTGGGGATGGCCACCTGCTGGTGTGCCTGGCCAGCCTGGGTGAGGGGCCAATGTCTGTTTGCAGGCTGGTCAAGCACCCCAGTGGAGATCCTCACCTCAGAGGGTGTGGCAAGCCTGGATGAGGGGCCAAGGGCAGTTTTCAGGCTGGCCACAGCTCCCACTGACCCTCTGGGCCATTGCCTGGGAAGCAATGGAGTGGCGCTGGCCACCCCATAGGCTTCCCAGGAGGGGGCATGGGGTC